>JAQQPU010000066.1:49942-103862 GCA_029168905.1 Artemia sp. Kazakhstan ARC1039 | reverse complement strand
TTTATTTTTTAAAACAATAAAAAACTTTAGCGTAAAGAGCGAGGCGTTGAGGAGGGGACAGTCCCTTTCATATACGGAATAATTTCTGTTCGTTTTAAGTTTTAATGTCGCTCCTTACTTTCAGTTTAAAAAACTTGTTTTTTTTATTTAATTGTTTACAAAGGCAGCTGGTGCTCTGTCTGGATAGTTCCCTGTGGATTTTTAGATGACCACAGTAAAAAGAAGTGATTAGCAGATTGACAGAATCCCAAGTGCACATATATAGGTTTCATGCTCATAATCTACAATTACTGCACACACTAACCATTTTTTCCTTATGTCGGCAGTTAACACCAATTAAAGGCATTGCTTAAAAATAAGCATAACTTTACACTTCCTAAATTAGTAAATGCCTAGTAAATGGTTGATTAACCGTCTGCACATTAGCTTTTTCGAACTTCCCTGCTGATCTTCACAATGTAAACCAGTGCTGCAGCATAAGATTTTTGAAGAAGACTGAGCATATACAATCTATGATAATTTTTCAGCCTCCATTTGATAAAATCAAACTATTCCTAAATATCCCTAAAAACCTTAACTTTACCCCAGATTCCGACGAATCCTTAGGTACAAAATGTTTGTCCCTAAAAGAGGCGGTTTTCCCGTATAATAGGGAGAAATCCCTAGAAGTAGAAGCTCAGAAGGTACTACAAGCAACTTACTATCGGACAGCCGGCATAAAAGAAAAACGTATACTCTCTTGTAAGGACGGATGCCTACTAATTGTAAAATAATAGATACTCGCTTGGCGTAAGGTATCCACTGCATAACACCAAGTGATTTTTTTCAGAAGAGTGATCGGCTGAAAGTTACGGACCCTCAGTGGCGTCGTTTAGGGGGGGCAGTTGCCCCGTAATAATTTTCAAAAAAACTATAATTTATTAAGTAGCTCTAAAACTGTTGCTCGTTTTAAGTGTCAAATTTGCTCTTTATTTTGAGCAGATATTTTTTTTTAATTAATCCATGCTCGTTTTTAATATAAGGAAAACGCAAAAAACAGGGGTCAATTACACTTCTTAATATTTTCCATGTATGAAATGTTTCTAAATATATTGCCTTTGAAACCATATTTGTGTGTAACCACTGAAATTACCATTGACTGAGGAATCGATCATGCTCTTAGTAGTAAGCCACATATCCCTTAAAACTGCACTGAAATCACAATTAGCAACAAAATGAAGCATAGGCCCATAGTTGTTTTTCATGATCTTGCGTTTTAATAAGATTAGCATAACTCATTTTTACTGTTTGGCTACATTCATTTCTGAATATGCTTAATCATTTTTTTTTTATTCTTTGCTGTTACAAATCAAAATATGGCACCAGTTGCCACTTAAATAAAGCTTCTGTAACATATTCATGGGTAAAGGGTTGCCATCGGTAAAGGGTGACCTGAATAGGGGTTCAGGTCACAAGTGCATGTGTTACATAAGCTGTTTGTTTACAAAAGCAGCTGGTGCTCTATTTGGATAATTTCCCTGCGGATTTGCAGATGACCACAGTAAAAAGAAGTCACCAGCCGATTGAAAGAATCCCAAGTGCACATATATAGGAGAAAAGACGCCTCTCGTGAGGTTTATTTCAAAAGGTTATTTTATTTTGTTTCTTTTTTTTGCACTTGTTGAAATATCTGCTTATTTTCGTTTTTTTTTTTTTACTGGTTAGCATGACCCTTTTTTTCCTCGCCCATTTGATTTTATTTTGTTTTTCGATTTGCTATTTTTTTTTCTTCTTTGCTTCATAAGACTAAAAAAAATCCCTCCCCCCATGGAAATTTCCCCACGTGCAAAATTGACTAACCACAGAGCAAGTACAAAATAGGTACCTAAAAAATTCCATCGTATGTCCTAAGCGGTAAAAAAAGGACCAGATATCAAAAATAATTTTAGGACAGGGGCTGGTTGGTCTCCAATCACTTTTGACACATAAAAAAAGAACTAGAACTCTCAATTTTTTTATCGAATGAGCATTCTCCGAAGATTTTTTTACGACCACAAGGGGGACGGGGATGAATAAGGGGCAGCCCCCTCTTACTCTCAATAAATTCTGCTAATTTTAGGGTTTAGTTTTACTCTTTACTTTCAGAAGACCAGAAATTAAGAGAATTAAAGAACAATTTCTAACTCCATTCCCCCCCCCCGCCTTTTCCTTAGAACTGATTCTGTATTTACCTGAAGATTCAATGAGAGTTAGTATGTTTTGGCATTAAAATGCACCTTTTGAGGCATCTTACCTCCTCCAACGTTTATATGACTACCCTCCCCGTAAAAACCTTATATCTTAACAATGGGCAATTTGCATAGTTTACAGCCCTTTCCCTGGCAACTGAAATCGGAGGGGTTTCAAACCCAGGGGCATGGTTATTTGACTTTCGGACAATTTTGAACAAAATAGCTATTTCAAAATTTTGATTGGATGCGTTTGGGAAAAATGGGACTGGGAATAAAACTTCTTAAAAACTTCTCTTTTCAAAGATTCCTGACCCAAGATATAGACCGCTAAAGATTAGTGCTTTGGCTACACTTTTTCAGGTGGGGTTTTTGACACGCTTGTTAAAATACTTAACCTCTGGAATAGTTTAGTCATGCATGTGCCAACTTTTTTTCTACCGGCGCTAATTGTATTGCAGGAGCAAAACTTTGGTTTTATCCTGCTTTTTTCTGTCCGCCGGTTTCAGCTTATGGCTAGAAAGTGGTAAGGGCCTTACACATGGGGTTTTTACGGAAAATATGAACATCAAACTGGATTGATGAATATGACGTTACGTTTTGGAAAACCGTGTTAAATTTCTATTTGGGGCAAAAAGGACGTTTTCGCTAGTAATTGAACCAGAGCCTACTGTCTGTTCGAGTTGAAGTGGAGTTTTATAGTCTGTGAGAAGACCACAACTTCAGATGCTTGGCTGCATCTGGAGTTATGCAGCCAAGTTTTCTTTCTATCAAGCCATGTTTCTGCTTTCGACTGGAAAGCTCCGTTCTAGCAGGCAGACACTAGATTCAATTCAAAGTTGGACAAAAACTAAAAGCGCATAAGACGTGCGGCGGCTATCAACTTTCGAATCAAGTCAGATAGATTTTTTTTTTTTTTTTTTAACTCTGAGTAATAGTCCTTCAAGAGCTAATTGAAGTTCATGGCGTTAGTTGTTTCATACATCAATCTGTTCAGGCGATACACAGTTTTAAAATTTAGAGGGGTTGACAACTTCAGTTGTGTGGTACATATTAGAAAGAGCTACTACTATTAGTGCTACTACTAACTCACTGCAGCACCAAGCCGGCTGAGGCCAACACAGCTACGAACGCTCCTCCTCCATCTCAATCTATTCAAAACTCCCTCTTTACACCCTTTCAGGAAGTTCTTGATTCCCTCAAATCTTTTCTTGCGACACCTCATTCTTGGAAGATTTGCTTTTCGATCGGCCCACAAGGGTAATCTTCGGCAATGTGTCATACTTAATCCGCAAAAGCCATCTCAACCTTTCTCTCGTTATAGGCCGTGAAAGCGGGATTGGACCACATTTTTCGTACAGCTTACTGTTTGAGATACAGTGGTTGAATTTTAAGACAGGTGAGGGACTTGTAAGTAACAATTGGCTGTTATGTATTGATTATTTTTTGTGATGAGGGTTTGGCATTTTTACTTGTTGGTGTACATGTTATTTGCTTCCGATGCATTTGAGGGTGCGATAAATTTGGTTTCATGTCTGTGCCCGTTAATCATCTTCTTGATTAAGGGGTTAGAAAACTTTGCAAATTAGTTTACCTTTTATTTGCGCAAAGGAACTGGGAAAACAGAATTAAATGACAAGTGAAGGAGTTTTAATTAAGTGTTGGTTGCTGGACCATGGTCGTCTTCAGGGATGCCGTTCTGTGTACTTCTACTTACTGATGTACATTTTTTTTTATTTTTAACAACGCCTATCTATAGTAATATGATTATAGAAAACGACAGATAGCTTTATAGTAGGGGCGTTTTTTCACTCATCAATGTGCTAACATCTTACATCTTTTGTCAGAAAACGCTTAAAAGTGAAATCTTTGAACAAAGATCTTACATCTTTGGTCGTTTTTGTGCAAACGTCTTTCTTCATTCTGCTCTGATCAGCGGTCTGAGAACAATGATGAGTAGATCATCAAAGTTCTCTCATCATTGTTCTATATGGCAAAACAGTGGCGGTCTTCACACTTTTTGCTAACATCAGTGAGCTGTAAGATCTTAGAACAAAGATGAGCTAAAAAACGATAATCTTTGCAGAAAGATATAAGATCTTAAATGTAAGATCATAGTGCTAAAAAACGGGCCTAGTGTCAACTAGATTTGATAAGATTATATTACAAGTTTTTAGCTCTTTCATGGGACATACCATTTAAAACGTTTCAACTTCAGTTCTAGTGTATACACTGAAGGAAAGGATTTGTATTAACAGTATGACACAATTTAGAGACTTGACAGTAACTTTCGGCTGTAAGACCGTGGTCATCTTTTTCGATATTAAGCTTGCAACTTTTCCTAGTTGATGTACCAATTGGTGATTCTGATTCAGCTGCACAGGTTCCCTAGAGCTTAGTGACTAACCGCTTTTATGTATTTTGTTCCTTTTTTTCTTCTAATAACTAGTTCTCTTCTTCTAAAAAAAGGTCGTAGTTTTGAATTTTAATCCGTAATGATGCCAAAGATTAAAAAGCATAAGGGTAAACTGGCTACAAAGTCAATAAATATGTTTTCTTTAATCCATTCTTATGCGTGTACATCTTCGCGATGAGAGGTTGGCATCTTATGCTTGTGGGCATACCTATTATTGGCTTCTGATGCAAATAGAGATACGATAAATTTGATTCCATGTCCGCTACTGAGAGGGACGTACAAATAAAAATAGATTGTTAGAGCACGGTCATCATACAGAAAAATAAGGTGTTAGAAAGTTGTGCAAATTAGTTTACCACTTTTTTATGTCCCAACTAGAATTGGCCTTTTGGCGAGGTTTTGGCGAGTACTACCATACCCAGGGGCGTCCTGGGGCTCATTTTATTGGGGGGGGGGGGCGATTTTCGTAAATTTTACCGAATCGCTACCTGATTTAAGCCGAATTTTCTGTTGAAATCAAGAATTTTGTTAAATTTCGGCCGATTTTGCAAAATTTTACCGAAAACCAAAAAATTTGGGGGGCGGCGCCCCCCCCCCCGCTCGGGACGCCCCTCCCCATACCCTCTCTTGTGAAAACCGATGAGTTGTACGAACTGATGCCCTAGTCATCCTATTTATAAGTAATCGATAGTTAAGAAACAAAACTAAAGCAAGGGGTTAGATACGTGTGTCAATTTGTCTACATGTTATTTAATTCTTACGTGAAAGGGCATATTATATAAATGCATTTAAGGTTCAACCGGTTACAAAGTCAATATAATGTTTTAAAATCACTTGCTCAGATTCCTGACCAAAGTGTTGCTCCCGCAACACGTTTACTGGCGAGGCCGACAAAGTATTGCTTCAACTCTTCACGTTGTCTATGCAAGGTAAATCTAGTTTCTGATTAGAATTACATCGTCTACTTTTTATTCTGTATTCAAATAATCGCACTGCAGCCTTACCTATTTTTCTTTTCAATGGAAATTTCAAAATCCCGTCGTGATAGTAAATATTTTAGTGGTGAGGGTAGAATATAGCACTATATTCCCTGAAAAGAACTTCTCTTTTTGAACTTTCTATTTTAGTTATAGGTGGATTTGACAAAAGAAATTAACTGGGTTCCATAATATATGATACCTAGTTTTAGGTGCTTCTTCTTGTCTCTTTCTTTTCAAATAAAAAAATTCGAGGTGAAAACTTCCAAGACACCACATTGCAGTTTGAGTCAAGACTTATAAAAGCATTTTAGACATCAGAAATTTATAAAGCACGGTGGAAACTGTGAATGGCCTATCTAACTCAAAACTGAGATATATTAATAAAAAAAATATTAATTTTGAGGGACCGCATGATGTTATCATAGACTTGTGCGATAGACTTTTAAGCTCGGAAAGCTTTTTTTCATTCAGTATGTGTGTCTTTGCGTACGAACTGTATGTGTTACTGCATTCTTCATCTGATTGCAAAGAAATTTTAAGAAGTTGTTGAGTACACTATTACGAAGGTCTTATGCATAAATCTCCCCAAGGGTCTCTTAATACTTTTCGCGCTGACTGAAATTAGAGCCCTTCAAAAATGAATACTTGACAGTTGCCACTGTTCACATTATTCACGTTTTCTGGATATTAATTATGACAACACCCGAGGGGTAAGTTAATGATCCCAGCCTAATTCTTCAAATACTTTTAATTTTCAAAAAAAGCTCTTTATTTTACGTATGGGAAAATTTTCCAAGGGGAATTGTCGAGGGGGGAATTTCCACGAAGAAGGATTTTCCCGCAGGGGGGAGAGTTTTTTGATACTTTTAAATTTAAACATACAATTGTTATTAAGATGCGACGGGGGAGGGGGATTTTCCGTGGGGTAAATTTCACGAGGGGGTTGGGATCTTCCGTAATTTTTTTTCTTTTGAGATTCTAGCAACGCGCGACAGGTAAGTTAGTGTGTCGAAATAAAAAATTACCATAATCTCGAAAATTTAGATTTTTTTTTAAAGGTATTAAAATTAGTTATCCAGCCTTGTTTAACTCTAGGCTATTCTTCACGCGATATGTTCATGCCGCAATGCATGCTAATTCTAGATCTGGATATTTCACGATTTCTAACCAAGGATCTGAGGCGATAAAGAACGAATTTCATGTTCTTTAGTGTATTTTTAAAGTCTAGATAATTATTACAAAACGTCAATGAAAGATTGGAAAGGAAAAATTAGACAATTCATAAATAATGTCAATGCAACATCTACAAATATTTCTCAGTTTAAAAAAACCACTTTTTCCAATGCATTAGTTTCTATTTGTTATTGCACTACTTGACAACACTAGATGTTCCTTTTTCGGCAACTGCATTCTTGGAAGCTCTTAAGTTTCAGACGCTCCTTATTGTGAAAATGCACTATGCCTAAATCTATACGCTTTGCTTCGTAATATGCCATCTCCCTCTGATACATCAAAGCTCATAAATGACGTATAAAATTATTCCAATTTTTTCCACTGAGTAATCTCCAAACATCAACAGATCACTAATATCTTTCCAAAACCCAGACGAACAAAATAGATCCCCAGGTCCATTTTGATGTCCTGAAAAGGCCTCAAACCCTATCGTGTTATATTCGTAGGAGTTCTGAATACCATGAAGGAAAACCCACAAGGCACTAATAGTTGGGTCGTTCATCAACATGAAGAAGAGGAGACACTAGTTATGTTTATGAATCTAGATATAATTGACTATTGCATAATCCCAAAATAGATCGAGCAAAATCAGACATCACGCTCAGAGAAAAATGAACTTAGCATTTACCAAACCTAAGCAATTTTGTTGAATAAAAAGCCTATGTGGCAAATGCCAATTGTGTGCTGGTAGTTTTGCATATTAAGGTGTTTTATCATTTTTCTTTTTATTATATTTCAAGTTGATTTTTAAGTAATTTGTTCTCTATTAAGCTGTTTTAATAAAATATTTCTCAGCTCAACATTGCCGCCAGCAAAAAAGTATTTGAAGACCCAATCGCCCTTCTATTAACACCACTTACTACTACTCAGTTGGCACAACCTGTTTCACTTGAAAATCTATCAGGGGATTTCTAAAACACATGCACAAATGGAAAACAACTCGAAAATTTGATTATATTATCCCTAGCAATAGTGAATTGAACGTATTAAGTAAATATAAACGTCCTTCAAGCTTGTTCTCTTATCTCTCACACTCTTGTTCTCTTGGTGTGAAATACACAGATCGGTAAAAAATAAGGCACCCATTCATTTAACTCCATTACTCTTTTTGTTTCCTAGTAATGCAGTTTTTTTTCCTTGTCGTAGAGTATTCAACAAAAAAGCCAAAAATTAAAAAAAATCATTTCCAGAGATCACAGGTCACGTTTTATTTTCCAGGTAATTCATAATACGAAACAAAAATTCCAAATTTACCATCACTTGTTAACAACAGTATATTTTCAAAATGTGAAAAAAATTGCTAAATCTTGTGGAATACAAAATGAAATTATATAAAACTTAAACTCTGAAACTTACAGATTTATTTAGTAAATTCCTTCATTTCACTATTTACCTTAAAAGCTTTGATAATGACGAAAAAGTAAATTAGTGTTCAATATATATCTCATACTCATCCCAGGAGAAAAATGGTACTACTAAATGGCGTTTGAATTGCAATCACTGAATTGTGTTTTATTTTTGGTTACTTTTTTCATATAATAACCGAAAATGAATATCAAGAGTACTAAAACAATACTAGAACAGTAGTAAAGTGAAGAAACTTTGGTAATAATACTGCTCATTCTGATCATTCTGCTTCTCCCCCTCCAAATGTATGTGCCCTACCCCTTATTTTATATTCAGGCTTCAAATATCACCTTCTCTAAACAAAATAGTCTATCTTAAGCGCATATCTGCGTTGATGTTTTACCAAAATGATTTGCTATGGAATTTGAGAATAAAACTGTACTTATTGACTTCCACGCGCAATTGAATTTCAAACGATATTTTTCTTCTCAACCGACCACAATTTGTCATCCTACATCTGCAGAACATGTTCTAGCCATCTCAACCTCTTTTTCATTGTAACCCTAGAAAGCGGGATGGAAACCAACCGGACAAACCAAGATTTTGCCCCGGGACCAAGAGAGGTTAGAACCGCCATTGAATGCGGATCAATCAAATTTAGTCGCTCTTTTTCTTGCCATCATTTGTAGCTGCAGAAGTTTCGTTACTGATCTACTTGACAACGGGTAGATTTTTAGTATATCCCTTGAAAAATCAATCTTCATTTCATGAAAATGAATTTCCTTTTCATAATTTGCTACCAATCATATTAAAATATTTTTGTAGTTTCTGATGATGAAGGAAGGAGAACTGGTACAAACTAAGCCACAAGCGGGACTATCCTTCTCTAGGTTCAGCTTAATTTTGCAGATTAATATTACAAATTCGACCAGTACAACAGATTCCCCAAGATTAAGCAGTCTTCACACCCGTCCTGAATAATAATACTAAAATAAAAATATCACCAAAAACTTTAGGTAGCGCACAATCACACAAAAGACGGTTGGACCACTGAAAATTGAAAACAATGACTTGAGCAAATGAGTGTGTAATAGGACTGAAAAAGCTGCATTTCGGGCAAGATTTAAAGTTCGGTTCAAGCCCCGTCTTAATTGGTGTGATAAGGGTCACAAGCTTTCTATACGTTAGAGAGCTGTTACAGATATCGTGGAGAACAGATTTTATTAGGTCTTAATTCATGTATATGGCGATTAGAAGAAACCGCATTCTACCCCCTAGCAGTTCTTAACCTGTAACAGGGAACTGCTTCAATACGAAGATGAAGAAGAAAAATGAAAGTGTTCTACTTTAGCGTTATTAATCTTATCCTCATTATTGACGGATCGTTACAACCGTTTTTGGGTAATTATGACAAGCCACCACACAAATTAAGACAAGGCTTCATAACGACCTCACTACTGCATATGGTGTGAACGTGAGATAAGCAGTGAAGAAAATTTAGTAATTAAGGATGTTTCAAATATGGACCATAAACGAGTTTAAAGCACCTGTAAAGATTTACACTCAGACTTTTGCTCCTTGACATGATAACATTGATCACTAGGTGTTACTACAACAGTTTTAAAAAGTATTCCGAAAAGTAAAAAACGGAATATATTTACGTGGGATCACGCCAAATGGCCATAAGGCCAATGTAAAAATTATATAATATATCCAAGATTCTATGTCTCGAAAAATTTAGACCATTATAAGTACTTCAAGGATAAGAACAAAGTATAAAATATAATATTCTTCAAACTAAGAGGGACGCATGTTCTGAACTCATACATAAAATAACACGTAAATGTTTGTCTTTCTTATCTAATTTGCTCCTCAATAAAATCTAATGAAAAATGTTCATTTGGCATAATACCACAAATTTTTTTTTCATTGTAATCGTCTTTTATTTGCACATCCTACCAAAGGTAACAGCAAGCATTAACCCCAATCTTAGTATTAATCTCAAGTATTAACCCCAAATTCATTTGATTAGACTTAGATGTTAAGACAAACTACCAGGTTCTTTAGCATGTGATCTCGCATACTCTTTAAAGGAAGTCAGCATAGCTACGGCTATGGAAAGTATTCTATACTAGCTGATCAGGTGCCCTCTTCTCGCCTATGGTCCAAAGCTGTTACGATTTCTTGACGGAATATTTCTGGTTTATTCATGACAAATTTTGTAAAAAAAATTGAAAGAAATCTTCAAAGAAAGACATAAGCATAACCCTATAGTAAGCCTGTGAGCCTGGCATAAATCTGCAGTTTCAACCCCCAAATTTGAAATGGTTTGATTCTTTTAATAAGCACCCTTTTCAGATATTAATGATACACACCTATAGTCTCCGTTTAATTAATATGCGCCAGAAGATGTAAGGGTTAGCCCTTGTTGCTCATAAAATGGTAGGAATACTCGGGAAAGGGTTGTTTTAACATCACAGCATATACTTTAAGCCATAATACAAGTAATGTCGCTCCTCACAGATAGTATTACTCTACCTACTCGTATATCACTAATTTGGTGATTTCTTTTTTCCAAAGTGATATTTTTTCTATAGATATTTCTATTGACTTTTATAGAGGTTTCCTCGATGTCTAGTTAATATTTTTTTTTTTTTTTTAGTCTTTGTATATGCTGTTCAGTTTCAAAAAGTAAAAAAAGTATTATTAAAAACCATAAAAGATTCGCATCAGGGAGGTAAAGTCCGTCAGGGAAACTTTATAAAAGGTTCATTGGTGAAAAGAAGGCAGGAGGCGGAGCCAATTTGACCACATTATATTCCATATTAACAAGCATAATTATTACTTAACACCTCTTCCCCAGATTTTACCCGAATTGTTCGTAAAGTTGTAGCTTAATAATGGCTTAGGACTTGCGAGAAAAAGTTGGTTTATATGATATATAAAAATGTGTTTTAAAAAATGTAACAAAAAACTACTTCAATTAAGTCTCGGTTTCTGTGAACAACGATTATCACGCTTTTTTTCTATGGGACTAGCGTACTCGCATGTCTACATAAAATAACCTTTTCATAGTATAAGCAAATATAGTAAAAGAATGATTGGAGATAACTGTGTATTATTGTACAGGGTTCATTTCCTCTTTTTTCTTAATGAGTCGAAATTCTGCAAAAAAGGTTAAATTTGTTAATTATTGAACAGGTAAACTGTTCAAACAAAAATGAACAGGTAAACTGGATTTACTTTAAGCATCACGAATATGGCCTTTTATCATTTCCATAATCTATAACTTGGTTATTTCTAGCATATTGTAAAAAAAACTTACCGTAGAAAACATTTCCAATATGCTAAAATTCGGAACTACCATAAAATCAAAACATATTTAATATTCTATAAAAAAATACCAATTTATTTGAGAACGAATCAAGAAATCGTAACGCATCATTTAAGAAGAAATAGCAGAAATCCGAACGCAGCCCTTCAACACAGTGAAAACCACGAAAAAGAAGAAAAACGTCGAACATTACAAATTTCAAGTAACAATACATATCATCACTATACAATTAACAGCTATTTACACTAAATATCTGTACAGAAATAAATTAACATAACCAGATTTCTGGTTCTTTTTTCACTAATTTGAACATATCTCATAACTATAATACACTTTTTACACGATAAACATTACGGGGGGAGTGGACGCAAATATTGGGATTATTATACAGTTGCAATAATCACTAACAAATGGGCTAGTTCACTAATCCGATGGAGTAAATCGGGTGCGATTCGTGATAAATTTTCATTTCCAAATTCACAAGATGGAAACACATGGACGACGAAAGCCGCCTGAAAAAAAAAAATAATAGATATGATGATAGTACAAAAAAAAAAAAAAAAAGACCATTGACGAAACAACACATTTTCGAAAACACTGAACCTTCTAAATTTTTTGAGAACCAGAAAAGATCAGAGAAAAAGGATTGGACGAATCAATAGAACTTGTTTAGCTTGAAGAGCTATGTTGTAGATACAACTTAAAAATAGTCACATGACGTCTATTGAATTATCTTACCAAATAAAATAGGATTCAAACCTAAAATAATAAATAAATCAATGAAGATTTAACATATTTTAGAAAAAGTAAAACTTTCAAATTACCTTTCTAAGTTTCTGAACTTCTAAAAGTTACATAATGGCCTTTTGAGTCAACTTAAAAAAAAAAATGAGATAAAAATCCAAAAATAACAAAAAGACCAATGAGGATGTAACACGTTTTGGAAGGACTACACCAATCGATAGAACTTGTTCAGTTTGTGCAGGCAAGCAGTACATCTAACTTAGAAAAATGTCAAATAACACCAACAAATTATCCCAGCCTAAGTATTTATACATATATAAAAACATTTTTTTATTCTCTGGACCCCTCTTAGTTCTATTTATACCTGAAAAACTCCTGAAAGGTTTTTCTTTCATAATATTTCTCTCATATACCTGAAATTTCATAACATTTTACTTGGGCTATTTGAAAATTATATTTTCAGGCAAATACCGTATTTTTGTCAGGGTTGTCAGGTTGAACTGTGAAAATCAATTAGCAAAACTAATTAGTTAAACTTGACAACGCTTATTATCCATAAAAATTCAAACGTTAACAGTCTGTTGATTCCCAGAAACACAAATAGTTTCCAAGACCACACTGCCTTTCCATCAATTACAAATAACAGTTCAAATAGGGATAAATCATTTTAGTAGACAGTGAAAAACCATGACAAAAAGCTGAATATTTTGATCATATACAGTGACAGTACATCTGCTGATGACGGCCACTGTATATGTGATCGAAATATTCAGAGTTTTATCATTTTTTTCACTGTCTACTAAAACTATTTATCCCTATTCAAACTGTTATTTGATTCCCTGATATAGCTAACCCCTCGTAGGTGTTAGTACGAGGATTTAGCCCTTCTGAACTAGCCCTTATGGCTAGTTCAAAATCCGCCACAACTTAACCTGAAAGGTCTAATTTTATAATGGATGCTGTTCTTAAAATATTGCTTTGTAAGCCTTTTGACAATCTACATACTCAAAGTTCGTTTTCATTCAGTTCAACATAAGCCAATATACTCAATGAAAGCTTCACCTTAATACCCTTGGCTCGTGTAGTAGCGATGATTATAGTAATAATAGTATCGTTAGTAGCAGTATGCACATAGTACCTTTGGTTTTCTTCATCATCCCAATCAACACACACTAAAAGTTTCAACTTAATACCATCAGCTGTTTTTGTTGCATTGCTGATACGTCCTCTTGACAATCTACATGAGCAGTGTTTCAATTTAGTTCAATACAGTTGGAATATTCCTGATAGATTTTGCTTTAATAGCCTTAACTATACTAGCAGTAGTAGTAGTACTTGTAAAAATCGTAGTAGCTAAACCTTCTTAATCTGTTTGGTGCCATATGTTTAAAACTTACTTTTGCTAAATTTTCAACTATGTATCTGTTGTTTTTTTTTTTTTTTTTTTTTTTTTTTTTTTTTTTTTGGTTCTGCTACTACAAAAAACTGCATAACTGCACATGGAGCACATGGCTTTTCAATCCGGAAGAACTTTTCTTAATCACAAATTTTTTCTAAGACGTAACTTAGGAATGCCATTTGTATCCTGAACAGTGGGTTCTTCAAAGCTTGAAGAGTGCAATCATTGGCGTGAGTTGGGTCCTGAAGAGCCACGATTTCGCGATATAACGTCAAAGCATTCCAATCTCCTAAAACTCGATTAGCGCACATTTTCAACGATAACCATCGCATCTGCAATGGTGTTAAGATGTTATGTAGGTCTACAATCGTAAAAACTGTAACTTCTCAAAACCCAATCGCCTTTTTGTGCTAAAACTGAAGTGTACATATACAGTCCTACAAAGGTCCTCTAGTTGCTTTAGTAGCTGTTTACGGGATTACGACGCAACAAGATGAATGACATGGTTACTACATTTGATACAAGTGACCCAGGGGTATTCAGTTCTAATTCTGCTTACTACTGAGTTTTCTGATCTAAACACAGCGCTGCAAGTATCCAACTGCAGTCAGGTTTTGTAAAAAATCGAGTGTCTGATTTTCCTAATTTTTAAAGACATAGAATTGTATAAATTTTCACATTGCATAAATTCAAAAATCAGATTCCATTTTTACTGTCACTGCTACTTTTAACTTATGAATCTAGAAAAATAAAATATAAAAACAAGTCGTTAAAATATAGTCAGTAAAAGTTGAAATTTGTAGGGGGCGCTGAGCTCGGCTGTCCCAATAAACTTAAAAAATCTTATTGAACAGTTTGTTAAATGTAAACTTATAGCAGATACTCGAAACAACTGATCGATTGGGTTAATCAACTTCCTAGTACCAAGTTTGGTTTTCAAGATTACATAAGTGTCTGGTTTGTCAAAAATGCATTAAACCTTTCGTTTCTCACCAGGAGAAACAGTTAAACTTCCGTTTTTATATTAATATTGGTTTTGTTGTTTCTTGGTGGTCTAAAGAAAACGCTCATTGCAAAAAAATGGCCATTAATAACAGCCGATACAGTCTGAAACACATTTTCGGTTTTCAACTCCATTTATGCTGCGTAACACAGCATCTTTTGAATTATCACATGCTGTATTATGAATGAAAATTACTAATTTTGGTGATTAAAAAAGAAACCATTCCGTGAGCTTTCGTTTACAAAAAATTCGTTTACAAAAAAGAAGAAGAGGCTTCTCTTCTTCTTCTTCTGATATCTCTGGTCTTCGTAAACATACCTCATATATAGCAAAATATCAACTTTTCAGGAGAATACACTAACTTTAGGACTTTTCTATCGAACTTTTCTAAGGACTTTCCTAAGGAAAGTATACTATCCAAAGATCCTATTGCATCAAAATTAAAAACAATTAAAAAATTGCTTCAAAATTTATTAGATACTATTTCAATTTTAAGTAAAAATTATTTAATCGATCAATTAAATTAATCAAAATTTAATCAATTCAATTTAAAAATTCAAAGATTTAAAAAATAAGTTTAAAATTAAATAAAACAATCAAAAAGATAAGATTTAAATAAAACTAACTAAAAATCAAAAATGTAATTAAAATACATATATACTTTTGAATCCATCCCTGTAAAAACTCTACAGACACTCATCAAATTCAAATTCACTTAATTCGAAAACAAGACATAGCTCTCGTGGGCAAAGCCCAAAAATGATGTCTCTTAGTCATAAATAGCAAAATGAAGCTGTCTGATAAAACTTCGTCAGGATAAATAAATTAAAGGATAAAAACACTAAAGATCATTGTAATATTTCACAAAGCTTGGCACAAAGCTTTTACTGTAGCGCATGGTGTTACAGTGGACTGGGGTCAGTTTCGGAACCTTCTCAGCCACTTCCCTGGGGGGACGAGATCTTATAAGGACAAAAAGTGGGGGACGAATCCTCCACCCAATCCTATGATATAAAATAGGTTAAGAGTAGAACATATTTGCCGAAGACAAATTAAAAGAAAGAACCAAACATTGGATAATTTGTCTATCTTTTCGAAACAAACTTTTTTTTTACAAAAAAAAACAAAACAAAATTAACTAATTTCAAATTTCAACATCGAAAGGCGTGGCCGAGGCCGTTGATTTTTGAACTATCAACTAGATGGGAATGATAAAGGACTTGAGAGCCATGGCTAATTAGGGTAAAGCCAAGATAGATAGTCTCTGCGAGAGTAAAGATAGCTTAACTTTTTCAGAGTTGTATAAAAATGATTAAATTCACTTGTTGATGATAATTACAATTAAAGTCTGCTGGGTTTTATATTTGGCCCTTCGTCCTGTTTTCTTCTTGCTCAATTACTTATTAATTATTATTACTGTTATTTTACAGTAGATTACCGCTTATTACTTTTTTTCCTTCTCTTTCTTCCTTCAATCACTTAAACTTTCTAATGGGGCTTCTCAATCAAGAAATTTAGTATGAAACGATATATTACCTGCTGTGATCCGGGTCCTGCAATGTTGACAATTCCAGCAGCTTGCTTACATTGTAAATAAGTAATAAATCCACTTTTCAAATTGTTTGATTGTTGCAAGACATCCATATGATCTCTTCCACAGGGTAATGCTAGCAAGATACAATGCTCGGCTTCCATCTTTAAAACAAATTATTAACTATGAGTAACATACAGATATATCATATAAAACCTTGTTGAAAATATTAGTCAATTAATTTTAATTAAAAATAATATCTCCAAGAGCACTTAAGTATTTTTTAGAGCAATGGTTTGACTCAGCTAGCAAAAAAGTAACTTTCTTCCCGTTTATAGGAAATTTTCTCCTTTTTTGCCACATAATTTAAAAATTTGTAAGTTTTCTGAGGGGACTGCAGTCTCCACAAACCTCGTCAGGTGACATCCTTTTGAAGAGTAATCCAAAAATGGGAATGTGATTATTTGAAAATTTATTATTTTAGGACCCAATCAGCCAATTTATCATAAAAGACCATCAAAGATTTTTCTCCTGGTTTTTTACATTTTAACGAGTTTTCAAAAAAAAATTTCTCAGGAATCTATGGAGGATTTCGGGGTTCTCCCTTTTGGAGTTTCCCATAGCAAGTAAAAGATCCTCGCTGTTATACCTAAAGGACGTATCTGAGAACTTCAAACTTCTAAACTAATTCACAAAAACCAATTGCTGAGCCGCATTCAAAGGGAGAATCGACAGGGCAACGTATGTTTAATGTCAATTCGATCCTTTGTATCTACATTACTGTGCTTATCTTTCCCTTGAAGGAAACACATCGCAGAACAATGTATGACCAATGCCCATTCGATCTTCTGTATCTACATTACTATGCTGATCTTCCCTTTGATTGCAACGCATCGCAGGGCAACGTACGTTCAACGCCAATTCGATTCTCATTATCTACATTACTATGCTGATCTTCCCTTTGAATGTAACACATCGCCGGGCAACGTACGTTCAACGGCAATGCGATTCTCGTTATCTACATTACTCTGCTGATCTTCTCCTTGAAAGCAACGAATCAACAGGGGAGTGTATGTTCAATGCCAATTCGGTCCTCTTTATCCACAGTACTCTGCTGATCTTCCCTTTGAAGCAACGTATCGACAGGACAACGTATGTTCAATACCAATTCGATCCTCAGTATCGAAATTACCCTTATATTCCTTTGAAAGCCACCTATCGCAGGGCAACTTATGTTCAATGCCGATTCGATCTTCTTTATCTACATTACTCTGCTGATCTTCCTTTTCAAGGAGGCGTAGCAAAAAAAAAATTGGCAAGTACCTCAGAAGCGAAAAATGCCAGATACGAACTTAAGTGTAACAACAAAGAAATATATGTGTGAAACATTTTGGATAAGCTGTTCGGAAGATTCATTCTTCAGGCAAGGTTTAGGCCTCAATTAGTATGCATGATTCCTAAACCGTCGCTTCATTGAGAAAAATTCTGTCAACACATCGTCACTGTCACGCCTAGAGGTTGCATGGGACATTTTTCCCAATTCTGAGAGAACTGTAAGAAACCTGTGGCTAAACTATTTACAAAGTGAGGATCAGCGAAGCGACGTAGAGTAGGAGGATCAAAGCATGATTAGAGACACATTGTCCAGTTTAATCCTCCCTTGAAAAAACAGCTAAGCAAACAGGTTTTAGAAATATCTCAGAAGCGTGTCAATGTTCAATATAACCTTTAGGCGTGACAGCGACAATCTACACATTGCGGAAATTTGTTTAATTCGATTTAGTGCCCAGGTTAGTCTGCAGTGAATAATATTTCAGTCACTCTAGTACATAATTTCATAGCAAATATATGACCGTTCATCTTGATATTGGAAGCATATGTAGACTGGTATGCCCTAAATTCATAATGCTTCAGTTTACCAAAACGGACATCCTGTAGAAGGAGGATTAGGCTAGTTTCCCACCCTCCCTCCTACTACTAAAGCTAAGATTCACTAGAGCACCAAGGCCCCTGAAGCCATAAGGACACAAGGACCTTCTACACCCTTCAGAAGCTGCAGTGATTTTAGGCCATTCACTTAACATCTAATATAATAATGAATAAATAAAGGAAATTAATGAAGATAGAAAGACTACGGTACTCTCCACTAAATGTAAACACCGACTTCTTTCTCTACTTCAAAACAATCAATTATGACACTTTCGGCCGAGGAAATCTCCACTATTAACCCTAAATTTAGGAATACTTTCCTTTAGAAAAATCATTTTTTTCTAATTTTTATTAGAAAAATTTATAAATTTGTATTTTCCCTCCAAGTATATCTTAATCTAGCCTGCCATTTTTTTCTTATTAGATTCGACGTATTTGAATTGATGAATTTGGATGAATTGACCCTCGAAACGTAAATACTTCCATGTTGAAAAAAAATAACAATGATATTCTTCCCCTTGCATATGTAGAATAAAGAAAATTCCCTCAACAGACCTTAATGAAAAAGAATTCCTTAGCTAGAAAACTCGGGAAAAAAACCAACAATTTATTCTTACTTCGTGTTTATTTTTATTGTTCTAATGAACATCAGTTTTGAAGTTTAGCCCAAACAGATGTGGATTAAGCTGAAAACAAAATGAAAATATGTCTGATTTAAACAACTTTTTTTTTTTAATAAACTGAATTTAAGAAAAGAAACATTATTTTAGTTTGTTTTTTACGCAGCGTTGTCTTAGAAAAAAAATTATAATTCGAAACCAAGCAAAACAAAACCAAATTTTGCTCCTTAAATAAAGTCTAAAAACCATATAAATAATATCTATTTCAATAATAATAATGTAAAAAACACTTCTAAATGATATTAAAAATCATTAGCATTCGTGCTACCCAGCTGAAGAAAATAATGCGATCAGTTTTTAGTCTTAAAATTACTCACTTCATATAGTTAAGCCTAAAAAAAAAATCAAAGAGGATAAACTAACCTGCATCTTCCTAGCAACACCCTCTAGCTGTGTTTGTTCCAATCGCATTCGCTGTGATATCCTCAGAGGTAAAGTGGAGCCATCTGGTTGCCGCGGCAGAGATCCACGAGCGACACTGGCATTACCACTAATGAAATGCATCTGAACTGCCGCTTGGTCATTTTTAAGAGCTAATAATCCTTGCCACATTACTGGATATCGCTGTTAAAATATGTTTAATATTAGACTTGCAAGCCCTGAGAGATTTAGAAGGGTCAGATGAATGTCCATGGACTAGTCTAATCCTCAAATGGATTTTAATCCTTTTCAGTTCAGATCCTTCAGTCTAAATCTGCTATACCAATTCCTAAGACCCTGCCACTACCTGATGACGACATAGTCAGTGGAGATACCGGCTTACAATCAATATTTTTAGGCATGAAATCTATTTTTATTGTAACATATTGACCAGAATTTTGTTCTAGACGTCATTAAAGGGGTTAAACGTCATAACTGGGTTTAACGTCATTAAAGGTGTTAAACGTCATTGTTCTGGACATCATTAAAGGGGTTAAACCGTCATTTCCAGGAGTGGGGTGGAGGGGCAGCATCTCAAACCCTTGGAATTAATTTGCATGTAAAAGAGCATTAATATCGCAGCAATTACGCCATTTCCATCCATTTTTTACCATTCCTCGTTCTTTCGATCTGTTCATCACTTTTCATATTTGCTAATATCAATTTACTTCGCATTATTACATTCGTCAATATCAGGTAAAAAATATTTGTAGCTATGTTTTTAGCAATCAATTTGGAGAATACTCCTGTCCAAGTATATTACGATTTATAAGATTATCAGTGCATCATAAAAAGTTAAAAGCTGCCGCCAATAATACATCGGTGGGTGCTGTTTACCCATCGATACTGACTATAGCGTATATTGACTTCTTCAGTTTACACACCTTTGTTAGACCTATATTTTTTGGCACGGTTTATTGTGTATATTTCAAGTAAACTAAGAACGAACAAAAGTTGTTATTTTTTTTAAACTAAGTTTTTCAGATAGAAGTAAAGATTGAAGCTTAAAAGTAAAACTAATAAAAATTATCGCTTTGCAGTTTATCCACCTTATATGTAGAAAATTAACTCAAATTAATTGACTTGTGCTATTCTTTCATATTTTTAGAATACTGTATAAACAACACTTTACTGAAAACAGAGGTCGCATGACTTTGTATTGAGGACACTCGTTGAAGGGAACTATGTCCTTTTTTGCAACAGAAAATTTTTAAGACCTACAATAACTTGAGTTTAGACATATAATAAATAAATAAATGATAAAAAGCTGGATTTAAGTTAAGGCCAAAACTGTATCAGTCAATCTTGGAAAATTACCACCGCTAGTCCTCTGTATATATACTATGAAGCTCCACCTTTAGTCATGCACATGAAAACATAGCTCACAGTAAAATGTGTAAAAACCTGGATACTCCGGCCTACAATAGCAATTTTCGAAATATCGGAGTTCAAACTGACGGGGGGGGGGTCAGTCAGGTTGATCCAAAATTCAGGGGGGGCTGAATTTTGAATAACTGTACATATGCTTTTAACATATCTGAATTACATTTGAAGTTGAATTTGATAATTTTTCTGGGGGGGGGGCATGAAAGGGTATGTTTTAGGTCCTAGTTTTCCCAATTAAGGCCACAGTTTTTAATATTCAATAGAGGAATAGTTAGTCAACAACACTTATTCTTAAATCAAATTTTCATTTCTAACTAAATAGACGTCATAATTTTCACGAATCAAAGTTTATTCTAAGACGAGATCAGATAAATTTCAAAATTGCTTTAAAAAAAAAAAATATATATATATAAACTGTGCCTCATGTTGTTTGCTTCTTATTATATAATTCAATTCGGACGTTACTTCATTTGTTTTATGTGCTTTTATTCTTGAATTCACTAAAATAGTATCTTTTTAATCAAATCTACCATTTTTCAACACAAGCAATGCTCTATTTTTTCATTATTATTATTAATACAGCAAAAAATTAAACGTCGCATCCAATAATCTATTGAATTCAAAATTGGTAGTATATATTTTTGTAAAAAGAAAAGAAATATGAAGCATTGTATCAAACATTTATTGTGAACAGTTCCCCTAAACACAGTTACAAAATGGTATGCGAACTAGGCTAACATTATCTAAGATTAGCTTTATTTTTTACTTTGATTTTACTAGTGACTTTTTGACGAAATAAAATGTGCAATTAAAATCAGCATTATTCTTCCAGTTATAACTGATCATGACACACTTTTCTTAACTTACAGTACAAACCTTCTTAAAGTTTATTAGACGAAAAAGTTTAATTGAAATGAGAATTTTACTAAGAAAATATGCAATAGAAAAAAAATACTTCCCAGGTTCAATTGAAAAATTTGATCAAAGACTTGAAAGCCTAATTAGAGCTGGGAAGATCATTTTTTAATAGCCTTAAATCGATTGGATATCGTAGAATTTCTACTCGATGGCTCTTTGGCATTTTTTGGGACAAAGTTGTTGCTTTGCGCCACAACCCCTCTGCATGTAGGCACACAAAATGTACGTTTACCAGAGGAAACAACCAGACGCTTCATTTCGTTACAAACAGAAATTAAAATATTCATTTACAAGTAAATGCCGAACATTCAACAACAGGTATTAAGGATTAGAAAAAAAAATCAGTTTCCGTTTCAGAACAGTATTCAGTATAATTTTTCTAATTTCAGAACAATACTTAGTTGTTTTTTTGTTGTTTTTTTTTTAACAGTATTTGATTTTGCATTCCTCAAAATTACCGTCTTCCCAAAAACACTGTAAAGTTGCAGAATATAGCCTTATAAACTTACCTGATTAAGTAGGGTTAGGAGTGAGTCAGCTTGAGGTGGGACTTGTGATGCTTGTGGTGGAGTTTGGACTGTCGGAGCTCGAGGAATGGCCGTTGGAGCATGAGGAGCAGGAGGAGGACTTCTGTATATAATGGGAGAGTCGCTTGACCGCTCTTCATTACTTAAATGGACGCAAATAAACAAATTAGGTCAAAAGTATCTTCTAAATATATTTTTTTGGAATAAAAGGTAGTATGTAGGAATATAAGGAAAATAATAAATTAAATCAGATAGTCAAATACACATTGCAGACATTCTTATTCACAGGCCACATTATAGTCACATTTTTGAATAAAACAATTATTAAAAGAAAAAATAATAAAATAAAAATTACGCACAATGTTGAACAATGTTGAACAATGTTGGAGTTGAACAATGTTCAACTTCCAAGCGTAAAATTTGTCATTGACGAGTCAGCGCAAAAATTTGAGGCTTAACTATTCGAGTTTAAAAAGAAACGCAACCGCTGTTTCCATATCTGTAAGGAGATTGTGAGAAAAAAAAGAGATAGTATCAGCAATCAATAGCTGGGAGGAAATTATTGTTCGCACAAGCTTTTCAAACCGATTTTTGCCATTTAGATTTTTCACTTTGTAACATAAGTGTCACGTTAAAATCAAGGAAAAACACAAATTATTCATGGTTTGGCTTGGCTTGGTTTGGCTCAGGCATTAAAGTCTAAGTTTTGAAATTTCCTTAAGAGCCAATTCCTATCCATTAGCAAAAAATAGGCACTGAAAAAGATATATATAAAAAAAAAAAACTAGATGCAGCTTTTTTACACGACAAAATCATTCATGAAAACTTTGGGCTGTAGGAATCAAAGGGGAATATGTTAGCAGTACGCATTTAACGGGAAAACAGAAAAACTAAAAAATAAGTTTTGGTCATTTGACTGCTATAAAGAAGCAGTTGTTTTGCGAAAGGAAAATATTTCTAGATATCTGAGATATAAAAAAAAAATTGACAACAAAATCCCCAATTTAAAACTAATTCTACAAGCGAGAAAAGAGAGCAAAACACATTCTTGTAACAAACAGAAACTTCTAAATATCTAAGAGGCCAAATAAGGGGGGTGAAATTGAACCAACCCGTTGAGTTTGCTTTATTCGAGGGAATTGAATATAAACTACCTGTTTCGAAAACAACGTCGAAGAACTTCTTTTTATCACCCAAACCGACTTGATATCAACTGACTGTATTCCATTGCGCACATGTCAGTAATGGTATATAATTTTAATTCCGACACATCTACCTCTGTTCAATTCAAACATGTCAACGGTACCACGCCTAATGACGTTTTCACGTTACAGCATAAAACCTTTCAGACTAGCAACTTAAAACTTTACGTTACGTAATGTGATTTAACGGAACAATTATTTTTTTTCGTAACCTGCGCAGCTTCATGCAGACTCTGAGCTCTACATGGAATTTTACGTTATTATATAACGAATTTACGTATTACGTATTGTACTATAAAATTACGTATTACGTTATAGAAAAATCAACAAAGCTGAAGCAAAGTAAAAATTCTGGATGAACAATTAATGAATTTTGAAACAAATTAATAAACTTTCCTAGAAAGCCTATCACGGTTGATCAGAGATTGAATCTACATCTCCATTACACAACTTTAGCTTTTGAATAGTTTGCTTATGACAGACGACGATAATGATGGATTTTTATGTGTATCAAGTGTAAAAGATCTTTTTTAAGTAAGAAAGGTTGTGATTAATGTAACGTAACTTAACCACTTACCATAGAAAATTACGTACGTATTGTAAAAGCAGCTTAGATATATATCTACTTTTCCCTGAGTTTGACTGGCACGCATAATTTAACTGGCTTAATTGGGAAAACAACTTAGTGACAAGAAATTCAGTTTTTTACGGTCAGATGACGACAGAGGTTCAACTCTTAGGGGGGAAGGGGAGGGAAATTTTCTAATATGAAAAAAAATTATTCGTCCGAAGGGAGGGAGTCCTTCAAATCGATTTCAAGCAGCAAAGCCCCTCCTTAGTGTATGTATGATTAAACATATTTCTGAAGGACAGAAATGTGCTATGGTGAAACTCTAAATTTGTAATTTAGAATAGTTAGAGCAAAATTAGGTGTGTAATGCTACATCTTCATAGCCTTTATCTAGGATAGGAGACAAAAGGTGCATCATTTTAGATTAACAATACATAACACCTTTAACTATTACTACCGTCTTAGAATCAATTTCCAGATACTTCAGTGTTATCTTGTTTGGCAGTGAACTCACACTATTGGCTTTTATTAACTTGTACATCTTGGATTCACAAGCCCTTTTGAACTAAATTTTCGCAGTCTGTCCCGATGGTTATAATGGATTGCCATGCAAGTGTAAATATTAGACAATCGTTACAAAACAGTTAAAACGGGATAACAATGATGATTACAAGGTGAGAGTCAAAAATTCAAACGATCTTATTGGTTGGCTGGAAAACACCTCTGGGAAGCCGTTTATCAGAAGATACAAGACATAGTCTATGACCCGTTTTGGGTCTAAGTTCGCTACACAACACGGATTTTACAAGAAAACAGATGCGAAAAATGGTTTTAATTATTGTTGATAACCACAAGTTTAATCATCTAAAAAAAAGTTTCTTTTCGAATATTAAGAACTCCGATTTTGACATATTGATATAAAAGATCAACATTTTGACTGATTTAAACCAAATTTTGACCGATTTTAACAATAATTTCGAAGTTGATATCAAACCCAGTCTAATGAACCGTAAAATCACACAGAATCTTGAGAATCACATAAGATACGAAGCGCATGTATACGCGAAATCTAACACATTTAACAAGAAGAAAATAACGATACTAGGACAAAGACATCGTAGATGATAGACTGAGAATGAAGTTAAAAATCTCTTACCTATAAAAAGCAATATCTTAATAGAATCAATAGACTTGGAAAAGTGGAAATGTAAAATAAATATTTATAAAGATGAACTGAAAATGGAAGGACCACTAACATAAACATGATTCCAGTGGCGTAGCAGGAGGGGGGGGGGGCAACTCGGGTATTAAAATTTTGAAAGTACCGGATTTTTAAATCCAATAAAACAAAACACATTTTAAACCGTGACATGGACATTTTTTTCTCTATCCTTTACATTATGGTCCAAACCCCCAAATGTCAGCGTAAAAGCAGCTTTGGAATAACATCCATATTGTTTGTGACGCAATGGAATGTATCATTCGCGATCTAGTTCATTTTTATTTACAGTTTCCATTTGCAACCAAGCTTACATAAAAGGATCTATGATTCAGAAAAAAGACATAAGAAGATCGTAACGCTAAAATGAAAACAACTGACTTTAGCGCCTCTAGCGGGAAATGGCCGATCTTTCTTGGAAAACAAAAGCTGTCAAGTCTATTCTAGAAACTTCTACGCATTCAAGACGCTTGTTGTGCAGAACCAACTTGATATAATTCAAGAAAGTATCCTGTACCAACTTAATACTGCTGTCGAGTATCACCTTCTTATGGGATGTTAGACAACAGTGAGATGTCTTGAACTAGAATTTATTTGATTCCCGTGTCTTTATTTGTCTTGAGAAAAATATATGGAGAGATAAACTTACGAAATGAATCCTGCTCGCCCACTTGGTTGCTGTTGAGCCCGCAAGAACTGTTGATAAAAAAGCTGGGCAGATCCCAACTCAGGGTTCGTCCTTCCTCCAGAATTTTGTCGAACTATCTCAGGCTAGAGGAGAAAAGAAATACCTGGGATTAGACAATGTAACACTTGACACGTCAAAACTATAATTTATTTTTCTATAAATCTGCATAAAATAACACAAATCTAGTTTCCGAACGCTCAGAACATCAATCTACATAATAATATGTTGTCATAATAATGCGCTGTCAAGAAACTATTCTTAACAACGACTTTTAGGTAACTTTTAGTACTTTGGTAGATTTTATCTTATTTTTACTCTGCAAAGTCATTAACGAATTGTTGCATTGCTTTATCATGAAATCATAGATATGCACTATCAAAACTGTAGAGGATGTTTAAAGATCTCCCTATCGGGGTGAGGGGGGGGGGGGGTAGATGAAACCAAAAAGTGCATTCAGGCAAAAATTTCCCCAATAGTAGGGTTTTTTAGATTTATCACGGGGGGGGGGAGCTCTTCCTCTCCCTATGTGCATACATGCATAGAAGTTTAAGTTTGTGCAGGTAAATAGTCACGAAATCACCTCTCAACGGATATTATTCCACAAAGGATAAAAAATTTTGAACTTCAGAGAGCTAAAAGGGTGATATTTTCCTTGGAATAAGCAACCTTAAAATAGGTTTGAAAACAGAACAAGATGTTGGCGTAGTTATTGTAAAAACGTCTTTATTATCAGACAGTAATAAACGAAATTATAACAATTATAAATTGTCAATAATTTACCGATATATAATTACTGTATTAGTTTATTATAAAAAATAGAAATATATTTACTGCTAACATTTATAATTGTCCAATAATAAAAAATATGCTGACATAACAAAACCACAGCTGATAACAAAACCACATGAACATAAATACAAAAACAAAAACTACAAAATAAAAAATCAGAAACTGAAGTATCAAGGATCAAACAATTTGTGTTGGAAAACAATTAGCGTCCATTGAAGCGTAAGTAAAATGAATTACGGTTTTGATCCACTGGGAGAGAGGACAGAACGACCCTTTATGTCCTTCTTTGTGCTTTTTATTCCTCACCTTCCATCAACATGAGTTTGTTTTGTACAAATTTGCTTTTCGATAAACTATGCTGTATAATGGTTTAGATACACTGTAAAACTATTTCTTAGCCCTTAAAAACGCTTGAGGGAATAATTGAAATCATAGCTGAAACTTATAATAGAAATAAGTACATTTTGCTTTTCAGGAACAACTTATAATACCCATTGCATGGTTTGGGCCCAAAATATACTTTTTCTTTCTACTGCATTTATTTTTAATGTGTGTTCTTCAGGAGACAAGCGTTTTAAAGAACAAAAAACCAGGACGGTGAAAATGTCACCGGTTATTTTTAATTTGAAAAGAAAAAGGTGACCATTAATTGTTTTATAGCCTAGGTAGCTAAACTTTCCAGAAGTCAGAGTTCCAATGTACAAACTTTTATTTAAATCTTAAGAACTGGTTAGTCAAACCTTTTTATTCTTGAATTTAGTTAAAAATAATGGGCTATTTAGGCAGAAGCTTAAGACCTCTAGTCCATCCTTTAACTTTGTCATTTTTTTAAGGAAATCTTTGAAATAATGGTAAAAACTTGGGTTTCCAATACTTTATAATGCACATCTATGTTCAAAAAACAACTAGATACCAAAGATCGTTGAAATAAAGATACAAATTTAGTCTCCAAATTAAATTGTATTATTTCATTAGCTTTTCAATTTTAATTAGCCTCCAAATGAAAATCGTATTCCACTCCCAACAAAGTCCACACAACTAAAGATTTTTTATTTACAACAAACAAAATACAAAGCTACAAACATTTATAGTTCAAATATGAAACTACGGACAAATTGTGCTTTGAGTAGGGAAAAAGCTTGCCCACCTTTGCCCCATGTTGATGAGCAGGGGGCGGTATACGGGTATCTTCTCTATACCCTTGGGAGCTACCCCTGCTTCCTCCGCGTCTTGATCCGAGCTGCACCAATAAAAACCTTAATATTAGTCTATAATTTTCATAAGCCCTACAACAGTCAATAAGATTGTGTATAGTGATATAAGAACCTAAAACCCATCAATTGCCAACAAAAAACGTCAAATTTTGTCAACAAGACAAAAAATAGAAAGAAAATTTGTGGTACAAACTAACCTAGAGTAGAGATGATCACTAATTAAATGCATCCAATAGCCCAAAATAAATCACTAAAATTAGGGCGAAGTTCCCCCTCTTCAGCAATAGTGTTAGCTGAACAGAGAGCTCAGTATGGTTTTAATTAGGAGAGGATACATCGACCAAATTTCTACTCTTGGAATAATAATTGTGAAAATGGCTGGATCATCAGAACACTTTAATCCTCAGTTCTATAGTTCATCAACAGGCATTTGATTCAGGTGACAGGAAAAACTTTAGTGAATGTCCCATCTTTACATGGTATACCTGATTTACTACATTAAAATCAAGTACACTTAATTAAATCAAGTGTACTTAATTTAATTTAATTAATTTAATTTAATTAAGTCTTAGATGAAAATGTTGGCGAAATGAGTGAGTCTCTGGAGATTGCGAGATTTGGGAGCACGAACGGGTTTGAATATTAATGTCCTAAATCGAGTACACGGTGAGTATTATGCACTAATGCACAAGTTAAAATGTACTTAAAATTAACTACAAGGTATTTAGCGCTTTTTGGGAAAATAACATTGCTGCAGTTATGCTAGGAAGTGAGGTTGGTATTTAGTTTGGTATGAAATCAGGATTTCAGCAGAGTTTATATAGATTATTTTAATGGACTTTGTTCTAAGAAACATGGCAAAGGCTATGGAAGAACACGGTGTCAAATGAAAAGGTAAAACTCTTCTAGGAAAATTAGTGTTAAGAAGACTAAGTTGCTTAGACTAGGAATAAATGAAGGTAAAGAGCAGATGTTAGGTTACGAAAAGATCGATCAAGTGGATAGCTTCACTTACCTCGGTGGCGTTATTAGTTAAGATAGTGAATGCAATGAAGATATTCAAATAGAATAGCTAAGGCGCAGTGTGTTTTTTAGTTGAAAGAAGTTTGGAAGAATATGAAGATAAATCTACAAATCAAGATTAGAACATTCAAAGCCAGTCATGAAAGCGGTCAAGTGCAACTCTGAAACGTGGACGCTTCGAAAAACTGAGTAAGATTTGTTAAAAGTTTTCCAATGGAATTCTCTAAGGGTAGTTTTGGATATTTGTTTGACTAACTGCATACAAAACAGTGAGCTGCCTCAAAAATATGCTTCGATCTCGTTTTACGACTAACAAAAACAGAAGCTAAATGACTAGGCCACGTTTTACAGACGAAGAATAACATATTGCCAAAGATTATGCTTTTTGGCCTTCCATCTGAGGCCAACAAAAGTAGGTCATCTCCGAATACCAGGGCGGGAAGATGTCATAAGAAAGTGTCAAAGAAATTGAAACTAATGAGAGTGGGTAAAGACTGAAGATTAGGGGCTGAAGCTGGATAGGGAAAAGAAAAGAAGAAGAGTTTGAAATATGTGTTGGAGGGGAATTTTGTATATTTTTAATATTATAGCCTATTTTTGAATAAAAAAAAAGACTTAAGATTTAAATTAGATTGGATGGAGGAGGAGCGTGCGCAGCTATATTGGACTCAGGCAATTTTGTGCTGCAGTGACGTTAGTAGAAGCAGTAAAAGTTAATTGTAGTCCAACAATTTGATTATATGGAAGTGGAATTGGTTTCACAGTCTAAGGGTGAAAATAACTCCATTATTCAAAAGCTCAGTTTTTTTTTCGTTATCTTGTCACTAGCTTGAAACAGAGGTTCCCAATCATTTCCAGGTCCCCCTCCACTCTTTGGGTCTTTTAACACAACACTCTTTAAAATGAGCAACACGATTTTTTCCTGAAATACCACTTTAAATAAGCAAAACATTGGGTAATTGTGTAGAAATCCTTTCTCGACCCCCCCCCACCCCCCCTTAGTCAGGAATTTCAGTTCTAGTGTACAGATACGATTTATTTTATTCTTTTTCTTCACGAAATTTAGTTATTAGGTCATTTTAAGCTTGAAAACTTCGGAAATTTAAAATTCACCGAAGTTGTTCAACTGACATAAATTATAGATATTATAATTATTCGCAACACACTTCGTCTGCATTAGAAGGCTGTACAATGGCATCAATTGATTGCACCTAAGCTTTACTTTTTCAGAAACCTTCCACACCACGTACTGCCACATCATTCAGTCAGAAGCGGAAACTAGCATATACGAGTTTCCGTAGTGAATCGTATACTTGGGCACTTTTCTATGCTGTTTGTTATAAACTAATGACTTACTAAGAGAACGGCTTAAATATACTAAACTTCATAGTCTTATCAATCATTCTTACAGAAAAGAAAATAAACAGAACATAGCTTGTATCATTTTTGGCATTTTCATGGATAAGTAAAGACATGCTTCGGAATGCTAAAATTTGTTTGTTTTTTTTTATCAAAATAACTTTTAAGGTATACCCGATGCAGTTACTGAATTGTCTGGTTATATGGGCATCATATCGCATCTTCTGGTTATTACAAAAAGTCCAAATAATTTTCCATGATGACAATCCACCAGAGCACGCGCGAATCGTCTGCAGAGCAAAATTTCATTGACAAGAATATGAATTTACTCAACAACAGATAAACAGATATGTCTGTGCAAGCATCTTGTGATTAGAATATTTTTGACCTTTTACTGACTTAAAATCTGACACAGGAAAACCAATCAGGTCGAATTTAATTTTTGTTCTTTTTATTGGCTTAAAATTTCACTCGGTAACCAATCACGTTTCAAAAAGGCGGGGGTTTTGCCTTCCTTTTCTGGCATAGATTAAAGAAATAATGTGATTGGCTTATGAAAACAAGTCAAAGACGAAAACCGACGAGATTAAAGCGCACAAAATAATTTTCTTCTTGGTTCAACATCCGTCACGTTTTGCGCATTTATCCCCCGCAGTTAGCTCTCGCTCCTGACCTAAAAAAATTGCTTGTTGAAAGAGGTTTAGCTCAAACCTATACGGTATCAATAATATAATGCCTATTTCGAAGAACTGGAGAATTCTTAGTTTCTAGAAAGGATTCGAAAAAATTATCCGAACATCTAGAAAGGATCTGAAGGAACCCTTAATTTCTAGAAAGGATTCGGAAGAGCAATCGGGATTTCTAGAAAGGACCCGAGTGCTGAAATATGGTTAATTTTACCCTCAAAAATTTGTTTTGTTTACTTTTCTTCCAACGTCAGTTATTCAAAAATAAACTTCAACACAACTAAATTTAATTATAATTTGAATCGAAGTTTGATTACAAAATACTGGAATAAAAAAAAAACATTTTTCCTTCCTATCAACTTAGAAAAAATATGCAATATTTATCTTAAAGCATAGTTACTAATTATACGAAAGCATATTACCACTGTTGACGGATCAAATGGTGCAACAGTTCCAGGTGTACCAACGCGTGGGGTAATAACTTCTTCTCTAGATTCGTGTTGAGGGTTCCGAAATGTCAGAGGAGAGACGTTTACCTGAAAAAAAAATCTTGGCTAGTTGGAAAACGAAAAAGGGGATTAATGATGATAGTGGAGGAGGAGGTAGAAGGCCCCTCTGATGCACACTGAGCAGGGCCCACCGGCGTGTGGACACGCCCCGCTAGTTGCAAACCTTCTTCCAGCAATGGGTTAAATTGTATGGTACTGCAGGATACCATCGTGGGAGGATCCTCTCCAGGAGGACAACTGCGAAAGGGCGGAAGATCCAGACTTGGACAACGGCCTCTGCAAGTTGACGGAGAGGCGTGGCTTGCCACCGTCAATGAATCAGCCAAGAAACCATATCTTTTCAAAATATGAACAAAGACTCAAAAGATCAAAGTAGAAGTGCTACCGCGTCCGGGGAAACCGACGACCCTTGTGATTTGATGATGATAAGGAATGAGAATGATGATGAATTTGCTACCGCGTAGGGGGAAGCCGACGACCATAGGCCTAAGACGACTCCCAGACGGGATGAGAGTTTAATCTCGGCGAAAAACACTCTCAATATTGGTACACTAAATACCCGGACTTTAGCTAAACCTGGCAAAATGGATCTGGTGTTGAAAGAGATTGATAGAAACAAGTGGGATATAGTCGGTATGTCTGAGACGCGCCTTCCTGAACGGAGAAGAAAACATCCTTGGAACCACTTTCCTACTGTTGGGACGTTCTGATGGTGTCCATCGGCAGGGTGTCGGCTTCATCCTCTCTCCGGCCGCCAAAATGTCACTAATGAATTTCACTCCTGTATCGGAGAGAATAGCGACCATCCGCCTGAAAGGGCCCATCAAAAATCTCTCAGTCGTCCAGATATATGCCCCGGATTCAGCCCGTAGTGAAGAGGAGTGCGACCAATTCTACTTTCAGCTACAAAGCGTCACTGACCAGATCCCCAAAAATGATATACTTATCGTGTTGGGTGACTTAAATGCGATATTTGGCAGTTGCCATGCTGGTCGAAAAGATGTCATGGGCCCACACGGACATGGCCGTCTTAATGCAAGGGGAGAACGGCTTATTGACTTCTGCAGGGAGAATGAACTCTACATCACTAATACCGCTTTCAAGCACAGACACCGCCGAAAGGTAACATGGAGATCCCCTGATGGAGTCACTGAAAATATGATCGACTACGTCCTGATATCCAAACGTTGGAAGTCATCTGTAATGGACACTGTCTCACTAACCGGTGGAGATTTTGACTCGGACCACACACTCCTGATGTCCAAAATCAAGTTGAGGTTAAAACGTCTCCCAAAAACCACAAAAATCCCAAGATTCCGAACGAAACTCCTCCGAGACCCCACCAAAAAAGGCACGTATAACTCTAGCCTGTCTACAAAATTTCGTGACATCCTGAGTACATCCAACCCACTCGCAACTCCCGAAGAGATTGATCGCTTGGCTGAACATGCCACCTCTGCAATCCTCGAGACTGCAAGCGACATCCTTGGTAGAAAAGCCAAAGTTGAAAAGCCAAAGTTGGATCACTGAAGAAACAATTCGATTATGCGACCAGAAACGCCTACATAACAACAAATCTGATCGAAGCAGCCGAGACACCTACAAACATCTCAAACGGAAAGTTGAGCGTGAAATGAGGAAGGCATTCCGCAGGCATATCGCCGAAAAGTGCAAGGATTGTGAAACCCAGTTCAAGAAAGGCAACAGCCACAACCTCTTCAAAACAGTCAGCGAGCTATCATCCAAAAAAGATCCCTCAACTTCCGTAATCCTAGACAAACAGGGGAACGACATCAGTAATGCCAAGATGAAGCTCGAACGATGGAAGGAATACTTTGAGGAGAAACTGAATCCTAAAGTAATGACCAACCCAAATTTCCTAAAATCCTTCCCAATCATAGATCGAAACCCCCCTCCACCTCCGCTTAGAAGCGAGACCAAAGCGGCTATAGAATCCCTAAAGCGAGGCAAAGCTCCGGGGCCAGACGGTGTCACTGCTGAACTGATAAATGTTGGTTCAGAAGACGTTGTCGACCTATACCACAGTCTTATATCAGCCACCTGGTCTACTGGACACGTCCCGCAGCAGTGGGGCAAGGCAGCAATAGCCCCAATACACAAAAAAGGCTCGAAGAAAGAATGTGACAAGTACCGGCCCATCAGCCTCACAAGCCACCAAACCAGAATCCTGACCAAGATCCTGCTTCGCAGAATTCAAGCAATCACCACCTCTGTTCTTGGCGAGTATCAAGCGGGCTTTCGATCGGGACGATCAACTATTGACCAAATCTTTACTGTGCGTCAGATGATGGAACGGTTCATCGAGTTTAACAGAGACCTCTATCAGCTCTTTATTGACTTCCGACAGGCCTTTGACCTAATATGGAGGAAAGGCTTGTGGCGTATTCTAAGACACTACGGTGTCCCAGATGAAATAGTCAGAATCACTGAGGACTTGTACAACCAATTTAAAAGTCAAATACTGACCACTGATGGGCTCTCTGGTGAATTCCCAACAACTTCCGGGGTCCTGCAAGGATGCATCCTCTCGCCGCACTTGTTTAACCTGTTTCTGCATGCCATCCTCTCCCTGATACCCGTCGAATGTGGAGTCAGAATAGGAGGAATCTTAATTGACAAACTAGCATATGCGGATGATATTGTCCAGATGTCCACTACCGCCCAAGAACTTTATCTCCCAAGCAACAAAGCCATTTGGTATGCAGATTAACGCAAACAAGACCAAAATCATGGTCACATCACGACAGGAGATAACAAACCCCCCCCCTCGATAGTAATAGACGGTGAACAAGTGGAAAGAAACGATCAATTCCTTTACCTCGGCAGTCTCTTAACAGCTGACAACTGCCACACTGTTGACATTAAACGCCGCCTCGGTCTTGCTAGCTCTAGCTTCAAAAGACTATCAAAAATCTGGAAATCTAACCACCTTTCAAGCCATCTGAAAGTGCAACAATTCAATAGTCTGATCATACCCATTGCTCTATATGGGTGTGAAACCTGGACATTAAAAGATGAAAACGAGCGCAACCTTCTTGCGTTCGAAATGAGATGTCTGCGCCGGATAGCCAAGATCAAATATACTGACCATATCACAAACGAAGAAGTCCGAAGAAGGGTGAAGTCGCAAGACACTATCCGGAACAAAATTCGAAAACAGCAGCTGCGCTGGTTCGGCCACGTAAAACGAATGAATCCCGAACACCTACCCAAGATCGCGCTTGAAGGGACAACTGAAGGGCTTAGACCACGGGGAAGACCGCGCAAAAGGTGGATCGAAAACTTTGACCGACAACGCATTGCCCAACTATCCCGAACCGCACTTGACAGAACAGCATATCGAGCCCTAGTTCATCAGATTTCTTTGAAAGGAGTGGCCCCAAGACGTCCCATGAGGATGGATGGGACTTAAGTAAGTAAGTAAGATGATAGTGGACAAGTTTTAAATCAGTGTCGTGTTTGGGAATTTCCTGAGAAAAGAAGGATTTTGAACGGTTTTCTTAAAAGAAAAGAAGGGGGGAATCTTAGGAACCAAATCTTTCAAAAAAAACTAACAATATAGTCAAAATAATAGAAAATTTCACAGAATTTTCAGTTTCTTTTCCTCCACATAAAATCTGGAAACTAGTCATCTTTATTCAATTGTTTAAAAAAACTTTTCCGAGATTGAATATTATCTGTCAGTTTTCCACACACAAAACAAAGTTTTAGGTGCAGTTATGGAAACAGTAACCTTGAGACTCGTGGACAAATGTTGACCCTAATCGATCAATAAGAAACTCCATTTGAAAGTTCAGTAAAGCCATGCTTTTACTAATTTAATTTTGATTTGGCCTCTGCATAAACTTCGCGTTAAATTAGAATGAACTGAAAAACTCTTTAAAGACAGTTAAATTTTATTCCTCCCTTTTGAGCATTCAGTTCTCTTTTGGATGGGAAATCTTTCTTGAAAATTATCGTTTTATCGTCAGTATAATGAAGTGGAGTTCATAAAGAGCAATTTGTCTTTCGTGTACAATATCTCCTTTTTCAGCTGCCATCATTTAAAACATATGATTCTAAGAAGTTGAGGAAGGGCTAATTCAATCGCAAATTATATATTTTAATGCCCTATTTTAAGGTCGATACCAATCAGAGGGCAACTGTAACCCTGGGTACCCCTGCAGCCCCACAGCGCCCCCACTCCAAAAACCTTTCGTCTTTTGCACTTTATTGAAACAAACATTAATTTTAAAATTACCAGCCCCACAGCGACCCCATCCCAAAAGTCATTTGTGCTTTATTCAAACAAACATTGATTTGGTACACTTTTCTTCTTTCGTTTTAAAATTAAAAACGGATACTAATCAAAATTATAGGATTTTTCTGTCCAGGATATTTGTAGAAACAAAGTTTATATTATTAGTCTAAAAACGAACTTTAATCAACTGCTTCTTCCTTTTAAATCTATTCCTTTCAAATGCACAAAGTATTAATTGTCTAGATTAAACTTTCAATTTAAGCTATTTATTTAGTTTCAGCAGAGTACAAATGACACTCCAGCCGATCAAGGTTTGAGGGGTGCCAACACCACATTTGTTTGAGGCAAATATTTCTTAGAAACAAAAAAAAGACTTTGGAAACATAAAAAGCAAAAAAACAAAATACTATTCAAATATCCAGAAAACATTTCAAAAACTAAGATTTTATTTATGACGATTAACTTGATTCTACTGTTCTAAAAACAAACTTATTTTTGTCACTGTTTTCTTCCTTTTGGGTTTTTTTCCTTTAAAATGTATAGAAAAATTAATGGCAAAACAAAACTTTCATTTTATGCAATCTATTTAGTTTTTGGTAAACCCAAAATGATTCTCTACCCTTTTGGTAGGGAGTGGAGGCTTTGAGGGGTGGTAACACAACCCTCATGTGTGGTAATTTCTGTTCCTTTTAAGCTTGGGTTTCATTTTTCATTGTTGTTTTTGTTTGTCTTAGGCTTCAATTCTTCCTTCATGATAACGTCAGCTCGTTTTAGGTTTGACATCTCATATTAGCTAATTTCTGCCCATTTTAAGCTTAAATTCACTCCTTACTTTTCATGGAAGCACTTTTTTATTAGCCTCATAAATCTATTACTTAAGATTATAGATCATACCTGTTCACGAACTTGTTGCAGCTGTTTTTGAATTGGTATTGTCATTGGCGTTGAACCACCATGTGCCAAGGGTGGGGATATACCAACGGGTGCATCTTTGCTTAAATAGGGAGATGGTTTGCTTGCTTGGTGAGCTGGTGTAACAGAGCGTACTTGATGCACAGGAGCAACTTGTGATGCCAGAGTAGCTCCCTGATGCGCAGGTAAAGGAGTCCTATTGAACGTCTGTAAATTCGGAGTCTGTTGATGAGCACCTATTGGCATTCTTACTGCATTGAAAGCCGGGTCTCGGTGTAGGAAATGTTCACCCTTTTGAAGAGTACTTCGTGAGGTACTAGTTTGCTGAGACGGTGTGAGTGGCCGTGGACTCACTTGTTGAGGCTGTTTTGAAATCTGTTGAGTAGACACGGGAATATGTCCTGGATTCAAATGAGTAGGGTGTTGTAAGGATTGTCTAGGGGCTGGTTGTGGCGTTAAAGGCTGAAATTGCTGACTAAGAAGTTGCTTGGGTAGCTGGGGAGAGTGTGCAGCGTTAGAGTGAACACTAGTATGGGGATGAGCTTGCTTTGTATTTGATGATCCAAACTGTTGCGGTGTTGTATGCCTTATATGACTTTGTCCTCCAATTTGATTTTGTGAATTTTGTTGAGTTTGGGACAAGATTTGTCTTGGGACGTTGGCTTGTTGTGGTATGTAAGAGCTTTGATGGGCCATCAACTGATTACTACCAGTTACTTCTCCAATAGGCTGCCCACTCATACTACCGTGATGTTGCATTGAAACTTGCGAGTTTACTTGGAGCATTATGGGACCTGAGCGAACCTGACTGGTTTGGCTAACTTGGTTTTGATGGTGAACTTCAAGCTGATTTTTACTAAAGGGAGGTTGGGAAAGTCTAGTATTCCCCTGAACAGGACTCCGTATACGAATAGCTTCTGGAGATCGCAGTAAGTCCCTTTGCAACGGAGGAAGAGCAGCAGCCTGTAGGCCAGGGTACGGAGAAGCTTTAACTGGAGACGTATGCTGAGAATGAGATCCATGAGAAATAATAGCCTGTCCTGATCTTTGTTGAACACCACTAGATGTAGGCGTTCCTGGAGACTGTCTGTCAGTCTTCAAAGTAGCTGTTTCCACTTTCTGCTGTTCTACAGGTGGATGAAATCCAGCAGGAATTTCAACTTTTGCAACAGGTATAAAATGAGTAGGTTTGGTGTCAGGAGGTCGGAGACGATTGGCTATTTGCTCTAGCTTAGAGCCGGTTCGTATCACACCACTAGGTCGAGTAGGAGTTGAAGCTAGAGTGCCTTGTTCGTTTCTCTCACCTGGTATTTCCTCCTTTATCATATTATCTTCGCTTGATTTAACCTGACCATGGACTGTACTTTGCGACGTAGCGCTTGCTACTGGAGAAATCATTTGCAACTGCTGAGAGTTAGCTTGTATACTGACAGGAGGGGAAGAAAGAAGTTTCGGATTCAGGAACATAAGCTCTGGCTGGTGACTATTTTGAGTAGCTATCTGGTTCTGTGGTGATGGTTGAAACCTATTCGACGAAGGGGCATTAGAAACTGCTGTCACAGGTGACTGAAGGTCAACAGAGGGAATGTAGACATGTAGGTTTCGAGTTGAGCCTGGAGACTGGATTCTCGGCACAGGCATATTCCGAGGCGATACAGAAGTTTTTTCCTTAGCTTCAATTTTATCCATATTTTTATCCTCTTGTTCCTGAGTATTTTCAACTGATTGTGACGAAACAGTAGAAGGCACTGTACTCTCTCTCGAAGACTCAGCCTGGCTTGACCCTATATCGGTTTCTGATGTGCGGGCCTTCCTCCTTCCACCTCGACCTCTGCTCACTTGATCATGGGCCTAAAACAAAGAAAAAGATTAAAATCATTGAAGCTTAAATAAAAGCAAAAGACTTGCAAACTTACTCATTCTTAAAGTAGCTATTAGTAAATTAATTACCGATTATTGAAACTCACTGACACTCATAGGTGCCCATGGGTCAACCTTTTAGGGGAAAGGTACCGGCAAATAGAGGGATGAGGGGGAGAGAGCTTTTCAGATTATTTTAGCCCCTCAGATCCTACATACAGACCTTCTGATATCGATTTAAAAATGTAAATATCTGGATCGATTGATGTGAGGATACTTGTAAATAATGAAAGCTGCAGCACTGGTTGGTCTTGAATTTTTCTTCTTTTTTAAATAAAAAATTTAAGGGCTGGACAAGGGTAGCATTTTTCAAGCTAAAGGGCTAGTCAGACGTGGGGTTCTCGTATAGCATTTTAAGAACGCAGACATTAGAATAATTAGCAGGCTTTTTCACAGAATTCTTGGCAAATTATTTAAAAATCTTTAAAACATGGACACTAAACGAAGACTGCTTGGTCAACCCATACAGAAAGTAACTCCAAATATTCCAACATACTGAGAAAATCTCTTTAACTTAAGTCAGCCAAAAAAATAATACTCGAAAATAGCGTTAGCTTAGAAAGGAATCCTACTTCCAAAGCTGGCAAAAAGATGCCTGTATTGAATAAATTCTACATTTATCCAATACTTTCCAATTTTTCCCCACCTTTCAAACTAGGATTTTTTATAGATACACGGTTGTTTTGAGAATTTTCACACTAACTTATCAAAGACCGAGGGATTATCTAAAAGAGCTTAGATAATCTTAAATACAGGTTTTTGGATTTATTTAATATAAAGGTTTATTTAAGCTCATCTAATTTTTCTTCATATCCTACTCATGGCTTTCCCAAAGCGATACCTTCCTCGAGCGTCCATTTATTACAAAATTAAAATATTCGCTGGGAATAACTGGCTTTACTGGGAAAAGGCCAGATAATCGTTCGCAAGCACGCACTCATAAAATACTGGAAAAAAACGATACGTAAGTTTAACTCTTCACTAAAAGTCTTTTGTCACTTCAGTTTAGTGACTCTAGATACACTTGGTTCTAATACAACTCACCCTTATACTCTCGGGTATAGTAGCATAATGCGTACATAATATAAGAACGACCTGACAGGTGACGAATTTAGTAGGTAATAAATTAGTAAAACTAGATGATACGATGCAGAAACAGGTAAAGGTACAGATCAAGGGACAATTGGGAGAAACCCTAAAAAGTTCTGAAGACTGCTTCGAAATAATCATAAATACTTATCTCATTCCTAAAGGCACGTGGCTTCTTTACCCCCTCCACCACCCTGGTGCATAGACATACAGCCATTTAAAAAAAAAACTCATTATATTTACAATTGCGAACGGCAAATGCTAAAAATTTAACATTGAGGAACGCTGCTTAAGCGGTGAAGAAAATAGAAGCGCTATTTTAAAATATGATGGGAATAAATTAAGTCATGTTGTATGCTTATGCATCAGGGGGGGGGGGGGAGTAAACTGAAGCAATATACCTTGAGGAATTAGATAAGCAAGCATTTAAAGTAGTTTTCAAAATTTTTCAGGACTTCGTTGGAACGATTCTCTGATCTGTACCTTTGCTTAGAATTATTCTAAAGGTAGTTTTGACATAAAGTACTAAGAACATCCCCGTGATCTGCATAAGAGGCAATGCCAAGCAACAACTATCTATACTAAGACTTAGAACAATGATACCTGGAAATGAGACAAAAGGATGAATAGAAAAAATAATGAAATACAAATATTTTCAAATGTGTTCTAAATCCAGTATGAATACTGATGTTATGGTCAACAGACGTTAACCTCACCTTTAAGCTATTTATACAAACTAGTTAACCAAGACTTATTTATATATAAGAGGTGGGCTTTACACCATGCGCTAAAGGAACTTTTTATCGGACTCAAAATTAACCTTTTAAAGGCTGCTGCTGTTGAGTGCACTTTACCCCTATTCTTGTTATTAATTTTTAGTGTTAAAGTAGTTGACTGATTCTTACTAAAAATAGATTCAATAAAAAAAAACATTCCCCAAAAATAAGCATTTAAATACCAAAAATTGGAAAGAACATTTTTTGCATGCAACACTAAATAGTTTTCCAGAAGATAATTTGAGCAACTCTATCTTAAATATACTTAAGAACATACTCCACTCATACAACAGAACCAAAGGTCCACCAGATTTTGGTACGTTAGAATTTTTTTGCTGTTATTTGTTTGTGGACTTAGTCAAATCGGCCTCTGAGCAGTAAAATTAAAGGAAAAAACATGTTAAATATAGACACAGGAGTTTGAAAGAGAAAACGAAAATTGAAGGAATTGTTTTTATCTAATTACAAAAGTTCGCAACTTTATTTTAATCTCTTGTGTTTTTTTTTAACTGCCAAAGCTTTTAAATTAATCTGTTCTTGTACAACATCTCTTCAATTTCGCCACTTCTTTAGGAACAGGCTACGTTTACTTCTGGTCATAAGTGTATGAGCAATAGAAGCAATAGGAATGCATAAAACAGTCTTCAGATTTGTCAATGAATAGGGAGATATAAAGAACCTAAATATTAACCCAATTTAAGATAATATCTCAAAAATGAACCAGCAATAAAACAAATAACTCCAAAATCAAGAATAAAAAATAACACTCCCAAGTGAACCAATTAAGAACCCAAGGAAATATAAGATTATCATGCAACAGAATGAATGAGCCGATGTATTTATTATTATTTGTTTATTTTTTGCAAAATTGGTTTTGATTTTAGTTACATCCTGGATTGGGCAGGAATAACTGAATATGCATATTTGGAACTCGAATTTCGTAACTTTATTTGACAACGAACATTTGGATTTTTTCAAATCTCCGTTTAGTTTTTATTTTGCAATTTCTTTTCGTTGTTTTATCACTTTTTACAAAATCGATTTTTTTTTTCTATCACACTGTTTTATTGTCATATTTTTTTTCAACTTTTATTTTTCGTTTCAGTTGATGACGTATTGAGCTAAAAGAGGCAAAATAATCATACTATGTTTTTCTTCTTTAAAATTTCCCGGCCGAAGTCTGGAAGGCCGAAGTGTTTTTAGTTTGTTTTTTTATGTAGAAAAATTGAGGACAAATAAAAATCTGGAATCAAGGAAGAAAGGCCACTGAGAAATTAAGTAGCTGACAAGAAAAAGTTACACAACCTTAGATAAGCCTACACCATTAAGGCCTACTTATCCTTATTCGTGAAAGTTAAAATATTTTCAGAACTAATTTTTGTTGTACTATTAAATGTTTTACATTTCTTTAAAACCGAAAACTCTGAGGTATACTGTTATATAATATAAATTATTTCGCCGCTTAGTTGAATATAAGGGTGGTGTTAAAAAGAGTTTTCCTTACTTTTCGCACCGAAATGTACAGAGGTAGTTATTACCTCATCCATACAATGAGGACAAATTACCGACAATGTTAAACTGAATTATGCGCATTTCTCTGAAACGATTGGTGTAGTTTCTTTATCTATATTTCTTTGATTATTAGGTTCAAAAGGGAATAAAATCAGCATTTTAAATTACCACATTAAGTTAAGAGGATTTAATTAGTAATATGAATTATTAATACCAGCACTAACAGTAGTTATGAATTTATATTTTCTTAGGCAATTTTTTTTTACAAATAGCCTTCTGAGAAAACAAAAATCGGCTTTACTTATTGATTTCAGACTCAACAGTATGATCCTTGCAATGAATAATATATAGCCTTCCTTGATCTTTACCGTTACAATACAAATTCAACAAAATGAATCCAGTAAACTACGGGTATCATTTAATGTGCCCCCTTGTCACATAGATGGGGCGATATGCGTCAAGACATATAATTACATCACGTCGAATCACAGTTAACTCAAAACGATTTCCCAAGTAATGAGCCAATCTTGCTCTGACGGAACGATTATGCATAATGTTATTAGAAAACAGCAATAAAAACATTTGACATAGTACAAAATCATATAGACGGTGGAAGGGGAACAAAATTTGAACCATGAAAGAGGAATATTTAGACAGAAATAAACTTACATCTTCGGTTTCTTCTTGAGTGGATTTCCTACCTCTCCTCGGTCTTGCCGGTCTTGTTGGAATAGTATCAAAGGCAGGATGTTTCATAGATGGCTCTTCTCTATTTGGCGTTGTAATAACAGGCTTCCGCTGAGTGTCACTTGGGGCATTCATTGCTCTCCTCATAATTGAGCTTAAATCCCAAGATGTTTCCTTCTTTTCTTCCTCACTCTTTTCCTTAGGGGTGGTAGGGGGAAGAGCCAAGGCAGCAGTAAAAGTAGATGCCCATTTAGGACTCTGAACCCGTGGTTCCTCTGGAAGTGGACTCAATAAGGAAAATCGAGAAGAAGATTTATCATCTATTGACTCAACCTGCTGCCAATTTGCGAAAGGCTCTGTTGCATCTTTATCTTCCACTACTTCTTCAATTGCATCTTGCTTGCTCTCGAATGTATCATCTTCAGCCAATCCTGCAAGCGCTTGCTCAAGAAGAGGGGAAGGCTGATTCTCCTCTGCCAAACTTTGAAGTGCCTTTTGCGCTTCATATAAGAGAGATCTGTCTTCTTCTGCTCTTTCATTGGCCAAAGCGATTTCATCTTCCGTTTTAATATTATAGCTCCCAAAATCAAAAGTCTCTTCCAGGAGACCGGCAACAGCATCCTCAGTTTTCTGGGAAATGACCACAGGTCTAGGCGCTTTCCCATAGCTAGATTGAGATAAAGAAGAGGTTGGTCTGATTTCTTCAAAAGACGAATCATGCAGCGACGGTGATGGGATACTTCTCAGAGGCTCAGGACTTGTAAAAATAGAGTTGCTTGAGAGCTCTTCTTTCTTTACTTCTGCTGTCGGGTTTTCAAAGAGTGTAACAGTCTCAGTTGCTTGAATCTCATGCCTAAAACAGCAAATTAAAACTTTAATCTCATATTTGGCGATTTAAACGACTGAAAGAGAAGAGACAAAAATCATATAAGCCAGAGCTTATTAAACTGCATGCCCGAACTATTAGAAAAAAAAAGAATAAAAATGTTAATAGAAAGTCTGTTGTCTGAACATAAATGAGACATTTTCTTTTTAAACAAAAAAGCGTCTTTCTTGTCATTAAGCAATATGAATAACGCAAAGAAATCCGCAATCAACACTACCCTAATTTATGACTTCAAATAGTATTTTATTGTTATTTTTTCATATTTGTCAACACACATACAGATGTATTCAAGTAAGTGTGCATTTAAAGGGCCTTAGACCCCCCCCCCCCCCCACAAAAAAAAACACATATAAAGATTCAAATTCAGAAACATACTTGTTAGGCATTTTGAGGCATCTTCCTATTAAACAACAAGAACCCACAGCTCCCAACATGAAAACACACAATGAATGACAGTGATTTTCGAGAAGAAACAAATCTCTTGTTCTACTACAGATACCGTAAGAATAATAAAAATAACAATTCTTTAAACAAATTAATACCCTATTATCTTTATTAAATAAAGAAACTTTTTTTTTGCAAGTCATTTCATAAGTGCCATAAATTTCTTACTTAAAAAAGCAACCTAATCCTTAAAAACTAATTGCTGCTAAAAGAAACTATATATCCATGAAAAATATAGAACTGCTTCAGATCAATCTTTTTTTCAGCAATGACCCAGTGATCATGCAGGAAGAGGGTAGTGATGACACTCTCCCCGTGGTGCCCATGAGAGTAACAGACACAAACAGAGCAATAGGCACAAACCTACTACTCTTAATTTCAGTCGCCGTCTGGCCACCGGCAGTCCTGGTCAGAGTCGAACTGTGAGGCGGGGTATTCTTTGGAATAAACTTCCAAGATTGGCTGGATTGAAGCCAGTAATGACCGTCAAAATCATTTGCACAGGGGGGGGGGGGTCAATCCTGCTGGACTTCTGAAGGGCTGACCGTGGCGCAAAAAAAGATCCATTGAGGAGTAATCCAAGGTAGGAGAAAGAAGTTCTCTAGTTAATATCGGTTCTAAGGATCATGTGCCATTTGCTGCTGATTACTGGCGAGTGGTGGGTTACTCTCATCTCCAGTGCTGCTTGCCTGATGTGATCTGAAGCCTGCGGATGAAGTCCTCAGGATGGGGGGAGGAGGGAACAATGGTGGACATCTTGACACCAGCAAGGAAGGCCCATCTACAACGGGGTACAGAAAGAGAGACAAGCCGTGTCTCAAATTACCACGCTTGAGGAGGCACCAATGGCTCAGAGGCCCATAAGGTGTGGAGGCAATGGGCCTTTGTAACCTGAGCCTCAATTTAGTTTTGCGAATCCGCTCATAAAAGTAAGAGTAATATTAGTAGTCATGCTGGAAACTTTTACACAAAAATATAAGAAGAACCAGCAATTAGAAAATAAACATACAAAATACATACAAATATGGGATCAACACTGAACAAACCATCCACGTCAAGTAGGATAAGCCTAGTGGGATTATAGAATGTCAAAGGTAAATAAGAAAATCATATAGAAGTTTCATAAGCCCAACAGGCATAGGCGTACACTAGTCTGGGCATAGGGAGGGGAAGAAATTTCTCTGAGGGGAAGGGGGAAGAACTTTCCCAGAGGAAAGGGGTCAAATTATGAAAAAACCTAGTTTGTGGCACCATTTTTACGACGATTCATTTTAACAATTTCGTCAATGAGGAGGGGGGCCCTACTTTTGTAAGTGTATATTTCCAGTTCTCCTGTACGTGTACGTATGGTAATGACAATTTGGAAGAAAATGTTTCAAGTTGTGAACCAAACGCTTCTTTCTTTCTCTCAGAGAAAGGAACAATCAAAAGCAAGAACACTGATGGTTTTAAATTGTATAAGCAAATCAGAAAAGATTATACAAATAGGTTAAGGCCTATTCCGAATGAGATTTTACTAATATCATGATTTAGCTAACGCTAATTTGAGCCAATCAGATTTTTAATAGAATATTTTGATTGGTTGAAGAATTCTATGAAAATTCTGAGCGCCTCAAATAAGCGCTAGCTAAACCTCTGTATTAGTAAAACCTTACTGAGGGCGGATCTCAGAAAAGACAATTTCTACTTGTCTAATTCAGTATCATCTCCCAATAAACTGTATCCTCAAATAAGTAAATTTCTTTTGATTTTCTATAGCATCAGATGCAGGACATATTAATGCAATTTTAGTCAATTTAATACGTATTGTGTCCCTAAGACCCATCCAGAATGATTAATAACAGACATCAAGATTCGGCCTTATCCCAGATCAGAAATAATTAATTTCAAAAACAAGATATTTATATCCATTTAAATTCAAAACAAACAACATTATAATGTACATCAGAATTTCGATGGTCCTAGCCAATCAGAATACTATGATTGGATAGTCGTAGCAAAGTTTATCAACTGAACTCCGGTTTTTGGCAAGATATGGGTCTAGGTTCTTGCTAATCCTTTACCTTGAATGGGCTTCAAATTAAGAGGTCCAAAAAATTCGATTTATATAGATCCCAGGAGTAATACGAGCTCGCTTTGAATAGGTCTCTCATTTGACCGAAATATTTCATAATTACTCAATTCTTGGATAACATTTACAAGCTTTAGCAATTATGCACAGGAATGAGATAGAGCAAAATAATGTTCGACCATAAAATAGCAGCCAATTTTTAGCCACCTTAGTTTGAACGCTTTATAACTTGTATAGTCTATTCTAGATTAAAGAGAAACTTACAGATTTCTGGGAGAAGGACTTAGAGGTTCTTCCTTCAATGACATTGATTCATTTTCTTCAATTTTCACATTCATACATGCAGCTGGACTCTTTGATCGACTTTTCTTGTGCTTCTTCGCCGTTTTTTCGTCCTTGTTCTTCTTCTCCTTTTTCTTTTTCTTATGAGCTTTTGATTTTTCCAATTTGGCTTCTTCGCTTATTTCATCTGTCCTAGGTACGGTCGGTGTTGAAGGATACTCTTCTAATTCCGTTATTTCTGACTTAATACTCTTTGGTGACAACAACTTATCATCAGAAAGTCGGTTGTGTGACGGTGATTTGAGTTGCATAAGCTCAGGGGACAGAAAGCCATTATTTTTATTTGACTCTGACAAAATTTCAAAGGACTCTCGCCTGTCTTTTTTCTTCTTCTTCTTCTCAGGGATATTCTCCCGTTCTTCCATTTTGAAATTTCTTGGCGATGAAATCGGACTATACGGCTTGGCTGTTCTAAGCAAAGCGTCGAATGGATCTTCCTCCATTTCTATTTTAGATGGTAAAGCTAAAGATGGTCGGGCCCTCGGTTTAGGCTTGGGTCTAGTTTCCGTTCGCTCTTCATCAAAAAGCAAAGGTTCTACATTTTCAGACATGTTGAACGACAAAGATGGAGAATAATTTTCAGAATGGATAGCAGTATTCACGTCAGGCTCATTTTTCTTTTGCTTTTTTTGTTTAAAACACAAGCTATCTTCAACTTGTAATTCTTGAATATGAATCTCAAAGTCTTGAGACTCGGAAACTGCTTTCTTCTTATCTTTTTGCTTTTTACCACTATCTTCCTTGGCTTTTGGCTTTAGAATTTCATCATCACTTTCTATCTTCTCAGTTTTCTTTTTATCTTTTTTCTGTCTCTTTTCATGTTCATCACAAGAGCTCAAAGCAGATTTTGCTCGATCGGAATCATATCCAGATGACTTTCTTGATTTCCTTTTCTCTGTAGATGGAGTTACTGGAGTTGACGTGTTCGAAACCCTCTTACAAGACCTAGCCTTTACTTTATCATACATAGATATATAAATCGGTTCCTCTTCAACTATAAATATATTCCTTTCTGGTATGTCAGAATCGGATTCAGATTCAGAATCTGAGAGACTTTTAGATGACTTTTTTCTTTGACTAAGTTTGCCCAAAACATCGCCTTCACTCTCACCTTCACTATTAGAAACTGGATTAAATTCAGCCTGTTTAGATCTAAAATGATTGGTTTTATGTTGAGAAGTGATTGGTTTAATTTTTTCATGCTCCTCGTTCGTTGAAATATATTGCTTTGCTTGAGCTTCAGAATTGTTTACTTTTATTTTAGGCTTTGCTTCCGTATCAGTTGAATTTTTTGGTTTTCGACTCTGACGTTCTTTTACATCTTCATCTGTAGAAAAACACTGTTTAGACAAGGATATGTTTACGTCACACTTCTGATCACTTTCTAATTTTGCTTTTGATTCTCTATTACTCAGACTTTTCATTGGTTTATTATCAGCTTCTTTTAAATCCTGACAGTACTGAATATCCTTTTGCCTCACTTTGACATCATGAGAGGATGGTGCTTTTAAATCATGTTCATTAAAATTTGAATGGCTCTGTTTAAGATCATCCAATTCATCTTCGCTAGAAAATATATCTTTTTTATGTTTCAATTCAGCTTTGCTAGTTGGCAATTTAGGCTTTGGTTTTTCGTCCTCTTCATCTGAAGAATAAACAATTTTTTCTTTAGACAACTTTTTTTTTACTTTATTCTTTTTTGATATTTCACTAGTAGTTGAAGACTGACCACTTTTATCCTTTTTCTTTTTGAATGGAGACTCTATATCTGGTCGTTCATCTTCACATGACAATTCGCTTTCAGGCAGAAGTGATAAAGATTTCGAAACGGGCTCAATGGTATCTTGGCTTTTCGACAGTGGTTCTTCTAGTTTTGGATCCTCGTCATCGCTACTGTATATGTTTCCGTAGCGACTAGATGCAGGAGACTTTTTCAGCTGAAACTTCACATCAGATTTCGACTTTTTTGTTTCGTTTTGTGTCCCTCCTTGCTGATTAGACCTTGATTTCTCCGTTTCTTCTTTCTTTTGTGGTGCAGCACTGCCTTTGTCTGAAGTTTTTGAGGCATTATTACTCTTTGCTGCATCGGATTGAGCAGGAGGTGGGGTCTCGTCGTCAGAGCTTGAAAAAAGCCTAGGTCTTGGCACTGAATCAGATGATCTAGATGGTATTACAGGTAAAGAGTCTTCATCCGATTCATCACTTGAAAAAACACGTCTCACATCAAGCTTTTTCTCTGATTTTTTATCCTTTTTAACAGTAGACTTTTCATCTTTCTTTCTTCTATCCTCCTCTTTATCTGGCTTTTTACTTCCTTTTTTTGGACTTGATTTCTTATCAGTATGTTTAGTCTTCTTTTTGTCGTCATTTGACTCCCCAGAAGAAAAGACATCACTTGTATCTAATTTCTTTTTAGGTTTTTCAAGCTTTATTACCTCATTCTTTTCTTGTTTAGATACAACAGGACTATTTAACTTACTGTCTTCACTCTTTCGCATTTCTTCCTTTGGTGTTTCCTTCTTAGATGAGGCTTTTTCAACAATGCCAGATTTCTTGCTATTGGCAGATAATGGTGAAAGCTTTGGTATTTCTCCTTTCTCTTCTTCAACATCAGAGCCATCAGAGGAAAGAAGAAACGTTTTTTTCTTTTTCATTTGTGTTTTTGATGGCTTGGCATCTTTCTTGGTGGGTACATCAGAGACAGCTGTTGACTGGGTCTTTTCTTCAGGCTTCAAAGAATGCTTTTGTGTTACTTTTTCTGGTGGCTCCTCGTCACTACTTGACAAGTCAGGAAAGAACAAACTTGTATTGATTGGTATTACAGCTGTAGCTTCTTCAGTTTTCACTACTGGGGTAGGAGATTTGACTCTATCTAATTTAGAAGGATCTTCCTGAGACTTAGTTTCTGCTTTATTCAAGTCCTCTCGAATCTTTGACTCGGATTTACGCGAACTGATTTTACTACTACTCTTTGACCGTTCCTCTTTTGTGTTATCTTTGGACTTAGATTTTTCATATTCATGACGAGATTTATCAGAACTTGACTTGGATTTTTCGGAGCGGGAGTCGCCCTTTTCTTGTCTGTGCTTATCATCATAACGTGCTTTTGAGGAATGTCTGTCTTTACGAGAATCATGCCGACTTCTTTCCCCTTTACTTGAATCACGACTTTTATCATCCAACTTCAATCTCTTTGACTCCTCTCGATCTGTGGTAGATTTTCTTTTAGTTTGTGTGTCGCTTTTATCCAACTTAGAATCACGGCTGCTTGAATGCTTCGAGGACCTTGATGACTTCGATTCGTCCCGACGTTTATCTACTTTTGCCTTAGAATCTGATTTCCCCCTTTGCTCAACTTTGACAGTTGGTCCTTCAAGTCCGAGCAGAGTAGATTCAAAGCTTCCCACGTTTAACTGTTCAACTTTGTAACCTGATTTTTTCTCTTTTGTTACATTAGTTCTTGAAGGAGCAGAAACAATTGTCACAATTTCTTTTTTAACATCTTCCACAGGAAGGATAGGAACATTTATAATTTCGGCTGAATCAATGAATTCTGTTTGAGGCATTTCCAACAGCCCTTCCACCTTACATTCATAAGGTGGTTCAGTTTCAGTCACATCTATATTTAGTTTCTCATCTGGACATAACACGATTTTAGGGTCTGAGACTTCAATACTAGACGGAGGGGTGTCTATATTAACACTTTGACTTTCAGAAACATCCATGCTAGTATCTTGCTCTGTCACTTCATCGACTTCTTTCTTTACGGCAGGCTCAGGGACTAGATTCACCTCTGTTAAATCACTGGGGCTAGGGGTCAGACAATCAACAGTTGGTATGGACTTCTCCTCTAAACTAGTAATTTCAGGTACACTAGATGTATCTAAACACTCCTCTTTCGTCTCTATAATCTTCTCAGTCTTCACATGCACTGCAGCTAAATTATCAGTAATTTCCGTCACGCTTAGCTTGGATGATACTATTTCAAGTTCAGGGGAAGATTCACTATTTTGCATAACTGAATGATCACAAGATTTTTCTTCAGAATCAAGAAGTTTTGTATCACACTTTAATATAACTGACTGTCCTTGTGATGCATCCATTGGCAGTTGTGCCCTAAACAAATGACTACAAGCAAGCTGTTGGAGTCGTGATAAATAATCATTTCCTTCAATTGGCTTAGCTTCATATTTTTCACTATATCTGTCAAGTCTTTCAAAGTCTGCATCAAACACTCCCCGTTTTGAAATTATGCACTGTAAAATATTTGAGGGTCGAGTTTTCAACAGTTCCAAGTCTATAATTCTTGGTTTGTCACAATATTTACCTAAAGTCATATCAGCACTTAAAGGCATATATTCACCACTTGTCCTTGAACACCATTTTTCATACATTAGATCCAATTGTTTAAGTTTTTCTTGAAGCGTCCGATCAACTGTAACTGTTGACGAACTATCACTATCACATTCCTCATCTGCAGGTACTGGAGAGCGCGGAAGTGAGGAATCCCGCTTGGGAGTCATGGAAAGTGGGGATCTTCCCACGCGTGGTGGCTCAAACCGAAATGCTGGTAAGAGATCAAACCATTTAGGAACAGGCAGGCACATAGGCCTGGAATAAGTCCTTTCAAGTAAGCATCGTGGATCTGGGAGGTAATCCTCTGATTCAAGCTCATCACAAAGTGGAGTTCCTGGGCGACTCCCTTCCTCCCTCCTTTTCACACTCTCTAAAGGGATTAGTTTAGGCTGAGAGCCAAGTTTTCTATCACACTCCTTCCCTGGTTCAGTCTGACCTGCAGCTATTCTGTCCCCCACACTAATATCACTCACTCCACTATCAGAACTCCCAAGTTTTGTTTTCTTCACTGGACACTCGGAATCCGAATCGGAGCTGATTGCAGGTTCAGTTTCAGTTAAATGTGACAGTTGTATTTTATCCTTTTCTCGGTCACTAGCTTTTCTAGTCCTTGAAGACGTTAGTCGAATAGACTCTACACTATCACTTCTTCGCCTTCTCCTTAGTTTTCCTTCACTATCACTCCCAATAGAATCAGATGAACGATTTCTACGTGTTCTTTCAAGTTCTACTTTGTACCTTCGTGGAGAGTTAAAAGGAGATGGTGGATCTTCCAAGCCTTCTCTAAGATCTTCTCGACTTCCACTAGAGCACTGACTGAATTCATCTATACTCCTGCAAAAATAAGTAAGTAAAATTAGTGCTGGCTTTGTGTGCTGGAAAAATTTTAATCCAAACAAATGGCAAAAAAGTAAACAACATCAGACTAGATTTACCTTACGACACACAATCTTTTCGACGAAAACTTTACAGTATATCTTTAGGCAATTTCTCCTCCTCAAAAATTAATCTCCCAAGGATATTTGTGTTTGGAAACTCACTTTTTTCACGCTCTTGACCACTCTTCCCAAGGAAAAGAATCTTTAATTGCTCCCCCGGGCTAGGCCAGTTATGCCTTATTTTTTCTTCTTTTTTACGGTAACATCAACAAGAGAGATGAAGGCACGGAACATTAAACATTAATTTATTAACTAGAATTATATCTCAGTAACATCTTGGGCTAGACAATAGACAATTGATATAGTGCATTTAAAGAACAAAACATGTATTTAGCTAGTTTTCTGAATTATGTGCAACTTTAACTAGTTACACTGTGAATCATGACTAGAAATAAGAGACATTAAAACGGATTTCCCTGTAATATTGGTATTGAAAAAAGACAGCTGCCAAGTCGATCAGGTTGCCAATATATGTAAAGGACGTGGTAGAAATTGCGAAACATAGCCGACTATAATGCCCAAGTAGTGTGTACAGAACAATCATGTCCAGACTTTTATGCTTCTTTACAAAATTCTGTGAATAAAATCAGCCAGTTCAGACATGGAAGTAGCCAAGATTTTACTTAACCTATGACATATACAAAAAGTCAGCCACGCGCGCAAAAAAAAATTCGGAGTAATAGGGGGGGGGGTCAAAGTTGTCAGAACAGCCGTGATCCCCTCACAAAGCCCATAAATATTGCAAGAGTGAAGCGACCAAGTTCAGTCACTTGTCTTCCGAAATATTTATAGTGAGAAAATGTGCTTCTTATTTTATTTATGAGAATTAAGCAGCACAGTTTTTTTTTTGAAAAAGTAATAAAAAAATTATTACCTAGTGCTAGCTCTGCCTCTAGTTGTTCCACGTGATCGTCTATCTCCAACATGATTGACTGCATTATTCCATCGACCAGATGCTGGTCTTCCAATCAACTCCCTATGAGACAAAATTCAAATTAATAGCAGTCATTCCTACTTTTTTCAAAAGCAAGATACGTTACAGATAAACCAGCAAAGTATTTCCGTGGTTTAGGGGCGCAATTTCACGATATGTCAGGGGATTAGGACACCAATTACAAGAAAGACACCCGCCCTCCATATTTAAGAAAATACCTTTTTTGGTATTTGTATTGAATAAAATAGAAAAAAGGCTAAAAAAAATCCTCCTCCATATTCTGAAAAACTACCTTTTGTTATCTTCAATAAACAAATTGACAAAAAATTCTTACCCCCCTCCCGCCCATACTTTAGTGAATTCGCGCCCCGGCAGAGAATGGGAGACAAGAGCTTCCATTTTGGCCTTAACTTTTGTCAATCTTTAACTCTAGTAGCCCTTTTCTCGTTGTTTCCTGAGAACAAACCCATTAGCACCCCCCCCCCTCCAAAAAGGGCAAGAAATAATGAAATGCCTGCTAAAATATGGCTGTCCAAAATCAAAACCCACTGGATAGTCAACTTACCCTCTAGATCAAATTCATGTGAATTTTAGTAACTTGTTTTTATTAGACAATCTATCGTTTAAACTAGTGTTTAAATTCGAGCTTTTATCTGATCTATTATCAATATATACATCAATAAGTTCTGTTCATATTACATTATTTCTTTACATAAATAAATAGTGAAATGCCCGCTGTCCAATCTGGCTGTCCAAAATAAAAAAACCCAGGATAGCCTTTTAATAAGTTAATATTACCCTGTTCTTTTCTCCTGGCTTTCATCATCTTATTGTTGAATATTTACCAGGGGAGTATCTAGAATTTTTGTTCAGAGGAGGTAAAGAAAACTTTGAGAAGCGCACTAAGAATTCACTTATACGCATTTTTGTTACGTTTTTACGAGTCAGACACAATTTTTTTTTTTTTTGGGGGGGGGTCAAACCCCATAACCCATCTTCCATGGATACGACTTTGGTGTTTACCCCTCTTCTCTACTTTTTCCTAACAATCTTTACGATAGAATAGTAATTTTCACAGACAGATTTCTGAATTTATTTACTCGCTGTTTACCTGTTTTACTGGTCATAGGCCTAATGGGCAACTTTCAAGTTTTTTCTATGTTTGTAATTTCTTGGCCTGAACGAGAACACACCGTACATGGGAATGAAAGAAAAGTAAAGAGCTAGCCTTTCAAATAGAAATCACAAAAGTAAAAAAGACAACTGTTTTCACTTTTTGCGTTTGAAGTTATTAACATAAGAAAATTCGCATAATTTTGCAGAAAAAAAGTGAGGAAAAAAAAAAACATGAAATTTTACAGAAAAAAATTTGACTATCAAATTCAACATATCTGAAAACCCTGAAGTAGAAGTTTTGAGTTTATACAAACAAACATATGAGATCCTGTATTCTTTTAAAGAAGCATGGTCATAATATA
>JAQQPU010000066.1:0-39942 GCA_029168905.1 Artemia sp. Kazakhstan ARC1039 | reverse complement strand
ATGATGACTAAACGAGAAAACCGTCATTAAAAGACACCTGAAAAACAGCGATTAAAGTCCAATAAAGAGAACATGACGTAAACTCATCACAAAATGTTCAATTATGAAAGACTTTTAAACTTATTTTTACGATTAAAAAATATAGGGCTTAGGTTACAGATCTCCCACTTACTGAGAGTTAGTTAATATTTATTATGATACAATGGCCATGGTTGCAGCAGTAGCTGGATTCAAGTAAAGAACGAACCACGGTCCATAGTAACAGAAATAAAAATACATTTTTGAGGGAACTGTCTAGTCCATAAAATTTTCGATTGATTTAATACTATATAGACTTAATACAATGTTTCAGAGCAATGTTTTGACATATGCCGTTTAACCATGATTCCAAGCTCAGAACTGAAAATTCAATATCTGGGGGAAATTCAGGAGTGGTAGCCCTGGTCAAAAGTGAAATACTACACTTTAGGTGCTAACCTTATTATTTAGGTATTTTGCACCGACACTGGGCAAGCCAATATCAGACATTGCTAATTATATTCGAAGTACCTTCGAATATAATTAAAGAGCAACGTTAAAACCAAAACGAGCAAAAATTATCCTAAGGGCACAAGTGGTGTTTTCCTCTTTAACTCTTCACTCGTAATGTCGAAGTGGTTGCTTGTGCTTAACTGAATACTGACTAAAATACAACACGTTCCTAATTCAGCTCAATTCAACACTTTGTTCAAAACCCAAAAAGTATTTATTACAAAAAAATAAAAATTAGTAGATTCCAAATTCGTGTTTTCAATGTTTTTTCGATTTTCGAGAAAATATGTATTTTAATATTAGGCCCGTTTTTTAGCACTAAGATCTTGCATCTTTCTGCACAGATTATCGTTTTTTAACTCATCTTTGTTATGAGATCTTACAGCTCATCGATGTTAGCAAAAAGTGTGAAGAACGCCACTGTTCTGTCATATAGAACAATGATGAGAACTTTGATGATATACTCATCATTGTTCTCAGACCACTGATCAGAGCAGAATGATGAAATACGTTTGCGTAAAAACGACAAATTATCTAAGATCTTAGTTCAAAGATTTCACTTTTAAGCGTTTTCTGATAAAAGATGTAAGATCTTAGCACATTGATGAGTGAAAAAGCGGCCCTATTGTCAATTAAACGCAAATGTGTTTTCAGTAAACCGCTAGAGACCACTTAAACATTACATATCGAGAGGGTTTGAAAATTGGGAGAGAACAGTCTATAAACAAGGAAAACTATATAAAGTTAACTGAGATTATGAAAAAATCTCTGGAAGACCGGATCTGAAGACATCCCCCTTCCCGTATATGTTTACCTGCGCCACTCACTACTAGCAAAGTTCTAGATCAAATTTCGCTTATGCGGTTGCTTAGCCGGTTTGTTTTCCAGACCCCCCCCCCAAATAAAAAATGAAAAAGATAATATAAATGCTTTTAGCAGAAAAAAACCATACATGCCCCCTTTACCTATCTGGACCTCCACACCTTCTAAAAAATTAATTTGAACACACACAGACGGGAGTTTACTTCCCTGAGGATTTCGTCTAAACAGCAAAAGACAGGCAAGTTATACAAAAAAAAAATATACAAAAACAACGTAAAGCTTGTGACATTTTGAGGAGGTACTAAGCAAAAGAAGAAAAGAAAATCTGACAGCTTGGGCAACTACGTCTTATTTCGAAAACAAAAGTGAGCCCACTGCAAGCAACCGGCTACCCAGTAAGCTTCCGGCATGAATAACAGGCTGGCCATCTGTCAAATTCCTTTGGGGTTTTTACAAAACACCATAAAACAATGAACAAACCACAGAACACGAAGTGAAACGTGGTTTATATCCATTGCCATCTTATTTTGCTGCGTCGTGGTCATAACTAAATATTGCAATTTTTTACGTGAAATAACGAACATAAATTACTTGATCTTTCTCCTCGCAAGATTATCAGAAAACAAAACAAGATACAGGCAACCATGTAAGCAGGAAGTTGTTTCCAGGGGGAGGGAACCATGGGCGCCCATAAGGAGGGGGGCAAGGGGGTGCCAGCACCCCTGACTGAATGACGGTGTTATATATTTGTATTAATTTAAAAAACTTTCCACAGAATAAGTTTTCAAAGAAAAGCAGAGTTCTATTAAGCCAAAAATGGTCATAAATAAAGTCAAATAATCTTCTAAGCGTAAAACTACCACAAATCACTGTCAACAATTAAAATAAACAGCCGAGTCAAACTCAAAACGAGCAAAAATTAGCATTACTAGGACTGACAACCCCCATACCTTCTCAATTTAGGCTTTACTGAAAAAAAAAATGACCGTGGATTGTCTGTTTAATTTACCTATACTGATATTTATTCCTTAAAATAAAAAATGGGTAAAAAAGGTGAGTAAAAAAAGTTTTTACTTTTTACTTTAAAGTAAAAAAGTGAAAACATTTAAACATATTTTGTTTTCAATAAAGCGCAAATTATGTTCTGGTCTTGATAAGGCATGGGGGTTATCAGCCCTACTCATGTTAATTTTTGCTCGTTTCGAGTTTGACTCGGCTATTTATTCTAATTTCTGTTCATTTTGAGTTTCATTTATTTATTGATAGTAATTTGTGGTAGTTTTACGCTTTGATGATTACTTGGCTTCATTTCTGCCCATTTTTGGCTTAATGGAGCTCTTTACTTTTCTTTGAAAAGCTTGTTTAGTGGAAAGTTTATTTTAAGATGAATTTCTATTCGTTTTTTATTGACAAAGTCCTTTTCATGAATATTTTTTTTTCGTTTTTTTTTTATAAGAATCCATAGTTTCGCATAAATGTGGGGGTTTGACATGCCCAATATCCCTAAAGACATAGTTGCTGGACCGTTCTACTATGCTGAACAAAACAGTTGTCTCGAAATTTTGACTAGATGGGTTTGGGAAATAAATCAGCTTGAGAGACGGGCTGATTTCCCTCTAATATCTTTTTACTCACATGCTCTTAGTTTGTTTTGATTTAGTTCAACGTCCGCCTAAATATTTCTTATATTTGATTACTGAAGACATTGTTATATTCTCTTTGGACTATTGACTACAAAATGGCTGTCTCTCAAATTCGATCAATTGTGTTTGGGGAAAAAAGGAAATCAGGGAGAGGGGGGGGGGCTATTTTCTTTCCATTACGCTTGACTCTTAAAATGGAACTATAAATATGCATTTCCAATCAAATGAGCCTCCTCTAAAGTTCACAAGGCCACCTCTTCATAAATTCCCTACATCTCCCGGGGCACAACTTAAAACCCTTATCCCCATACTTTGGGGGGTTGTGTCAACCCCAAAGGCCATGTTATGAGGTTTTTTGAACATTTTTGAACAAATTGCTCTCTTAAAATTTCTATTGGATACATTGGAGGAAATATGACATGGGGGGGGGTATAGCTGCCCTCCGATAAATTTGACTTAAAAATGGCTCTTCAACTTCCGATTTCCAATCCAATGACCCCCTCCGAAGTTTATACGACGACCGTTTCCATAAAAACCTTAAATACACTCGGGGCATACCTTACAACCCTTGCCCTGAGGATTGTGAAGGGGTTCTCATCCTCAAAGACATAGTTTCTGGACTTTTAAAGTACGTCAAACAAAATAACAATCTCGAAATTTTGACTGGAAGTGTTTGGGGAAATGATGGGCGTGGGAAGGGGGGATGGTTGCCATCCAATCACTTTTGACTATTAAATAAGGCACTAGCCCATTCAATTAACAACCGACTGAGCCCTTTTCGAAGTTTCTACGACAACAAATGGCCATCTTAAAGTTTCTATCAGATGCGTTTCTGGAAAATACGACGTGTGGGGGGGGGGCCTATTTGCCTTCTGATCACTTTGACTCTTAAACAGAGGACTATAACTTCTGATTACCAATCCAATGATCCCTCTTTGAAGTTTATACGACCACCATTTCTATAAAAACCTTATATGCCCTCAGGGCGTAACCAAAGACATAATTTCTGGACCTTTCAACTACACTGAACAAAATGGCTATCTCAAAAATTATGATTGAATGTGCTTGGGGAAATGATTGGTGTATGGGGGGGGGCTGGATGACCTCCAATCACTTTTGACTGTTAAAAAGGCCAGTAGAACTTCTGATTACCAATCAAATGAGCCCCCTCTGAGGTTTATACGACCACCCTTTCTATAAAAAAAAAACTTATATCCCCACAGGGTATCACTTACAACCTTGGCTCTGAGGGTTTTGGGTGGGGGGGGGGGGGGTTGTCATTCTCAAAGTCATAATTTCCGGACCTTAAACTTACACTGAACAAAATGGCTATCTCAAAATTTTGGTTGGATGTGTTTGGGGAAGTGATTTACGCGGGGGAGGGGGAGCTGGTTGCCCTTCATGAGCTCTTTTGAGGTTCCTATGACATTTTTTTCTATAAGAAGTGTCCTGGTCTAAATAAGAACAATATATTGTGCCCACATCGCTCTTTACTTAGGCACCGCTATCGCGCTGCCTAGAAATTTCAATTATACAGCACCGGAAGTGTCGATTAGACCAGGTAAGCCCCTCCCTTAAAATCAGTCTATGGGCGCCCATGGAGGGAACCCAATTTTATAATAATAATAAAAGTTTTATGGAAAATAAAAAAACTATAAACAGAGTAATAATCATCTTGAAATTTCGACTGTGTCTCAAAATCTCCACCATCCAAGTAAAGGTGCTTCAGGGCTCAAAAAGCTACAATTCATACTTTTACAGATAGAAAATTAGTATAAATATAATTAGTATCTACTATTATAAGCAAACAAGATCTTTCGTCAGTATCAAAGATCCTATGGATTTGTAAGATTTTTTTTTTTTAAAGAAATTTATTCTGAAGTTTAAACAACGGTCAATAGAACACAATAATTACGCATATTCAACAACTAACTGCAAAAAGCTCTGTTGAACGCGGGGATAGCTTCAGCATGGAATATCATACTAGTTGAGATTAGAGAGAAATAAGTGTTTTTGTAATGCATATTATAAGCTATGTAGTCCTTTTATACAATTGTACGCAAAAAATTATCGACAAAGGCTAGTGAAAAACTATTGAGAGCGTTATAAATTACTCTTTTATTTCCTGCACGCTACTTATGGAATTTTCTGCTCCTCAGAAAAAATCCTGTCGTTCGTTGTTCCTGTTCCTGTTGGTTTTGTGTTTTCAATAAAGCATTAGTTTTTACAATTCCACAAATAATAGAAAAAATCACGAGTCAATTTATTTGTGCTAGTTTTGTAGACATTTTTTCCGTAATCCGTCTACTGGTAAGGACATACAAGGAACGGGGTCAGTTAGGCCTGAACCCGACCCTACCCAACCGTTTTCCAACGTCAGCATATCATTTATATCCACTTACAATCATTTTATATTCTGTATCGTTTTTCGCTGTTCTTTGATACATCTTACTTTACATAATTGTTAAAAATCCATAACTTCCACACAATCCCTAATGTAGAAACAATTACGCGATTGTATAACACAGACATCAGAAGCAAGTATTCGGCTGTGATAATTGAAAGTGCGACTTATGCCATTTTGGTCAAAAATGACTTATGTATGTATCATGGGTAAACTAAGCACGAGAAATCGAATGGTGAAGTCAGGATTTTCCTGTCTTGTATCATTACGAAGATAAAAAGAGTAATAAGCCTCTAAGTGGCGTAAGTCTTTTTTTTATCAGGTCTTGTTGTAATTCAGAACGACAGAAGAGGATTATCTTATGGAGCTATAACTTGGAGACCTTGCATTTGTTGCCTTTTTTGTCAAGGGAAAAGGAAACATACACCATGAAATGGAATAATTTTGAATTCGCTCGAAACACTTGAATTTAATTTATACCACTGAAAAGAGCATAACAAGTTGGTTTAGAATATGTTCCCGTTTCTTCCGAATATGTTCCCGAATATGTTTTTTCCGTTTTCTGGCTCCCCTGAAAAGTTACAAAAATGGCATATGTCGCACTTGTGATTACCACAGCCGATTTCTCCATTGCACAATCAGATTGATAGTCAGTGGCTTTCCGACCCTCACAAGACCGTATACATTTCTTAGGCCTGTTGTTAGACACGCTCTTTGGCAAATGTAGCATATTCAAGTTTGCAAATTGGAATTTAATATTTTAAAAACACAAAACTGCAAAGTAAAAACTAGGAGTGTTACATCGTCACAGAAGAGGGAACAGCAATTCGAGTTATTCCTGCAATTTGTATATATCTCTTACGATAACTCACCTTTTTTATGCTTCTTAAGAGTAAAAAAAAAACTATTTCCGACTTTTTTATTTGTATTTATGCATTTAAAGAATAAATAAAAAACTTATGAGAGTCGAGTTTTTTAAAGATTGATTTTTAGGTTAGGGATCTTAGACCGCACCCTGTACCTGAATTTATTCCGATGCCGAGTTTAAGGGTGTTTTTTTTTCTCAGATAATTTCGAATTTATTTTTTCTTATTTGATTTATTTACTACAATATTTATTATGAACGACAAGATATAAAGACGAAACAATGGTGAAAGGACAAATCCTGGCCTTTATTGCTCTCAAAGATTCTGCAAATTATTTCGATAAGACCTTACAACAAAGCTTTGGAGACAATAAAAACTTTTTCCCTTTTCCGCTTTGATCACATAGGATTTACGGCAAACCAGCTAGATATAGGAAAGAATAATAAAGAGAGATACAGAAAAAGACAATAGGAAGAAGGAAGATTAAAAACGTAGACATTAACAGAGAAATATATGTGCAATTTCGCCATCTCTAGAGGGTGGGTCACTGTAATAAAGAGACAGAGGATGATAAAGTTAGGGACGGAGGGAGAAAGAAAACAAGAATTGAGGGAGAAAGACGAGAATTGAGAGGTAGAGAGCAAGACAGGATAAAAAGGTAACAAATGGGATAAAAGGTTAAAAATAAAGCGAGGATTTTATTAGACCTACCTCCTACGCCATCAATCCACATTACCGGCGATGGCATTGATTTTCCGAATCCCAATTTGATTCTATTGGCCCCTAGATGTTCTCCATCCATATCACGCATGGCTTTAACAACGCTAGTAATATCCGAATACTGAATGAAAGCATAAACTGTGTTCAGTCCTTGCTTTTTAACATCAATATCCTGAAAAAAAATAATAAAGAATAAAATCTCAAAAACAAGCAAGCAATTAAGGTAGAGGAGCATCCAAAATAAGGTTCTTTGTTGTTTCCTTTACCCACTAATAAATAGGCGTGATCCAAAGTTTAAACCGAAAAATCTATTTTAAGTGTTAAGTACAGCAACCTAAACTGTACTTATTCTTGTACCGAAAAAAATTAAAACATTCTAGTTTTACTCTGGGGACCTCTATGGGAGACGAAACAAAAAATATAAAATCAGTTACGTAAAAACACAAAATATCAGTTAAGACCTTAGCTAAAAACCAACGGTATGCAGGCTATACTGGTCAAATTATCAAGGGAGAGGTAAGAAATATATTTTCTTGGATTGTGGGGTCTCTAGGACCACTGGAAACTGCATTTTTTGTTTGTATTTCCGAAGTTTCCGTGGCCAATCTTGGGAGATACCCCAGCCCTGACCCAACTCCAGTGTCGTATCCAGGGGAATGGTCGTACCCAATTTGAACACCCAGCCTGATATGTTTGTCCGACCCTCATACTGGTCTAAATTCCGACCCGTTTGACGAAAAAAAGAGAAAATATAATTTAAAAAATAACCAAGAAGACAAGAATGATAAATACCTCTTAAAACGCATCTAAACTATAGCCCCGGTGAAAAAAAAAGATTAAAAGCCAGACAATTTATTTAAGTGGTCCAGGCTACAATGTTACTCGAGACTACTAAATAAAGTCCATAACAATATGTTTTCTTTTTAAACCCCTGCTCCCTTCCCCGGATAAAAATCCTGTGTTCCCAAGACTACCAGGATCAAAGCTGTGTGCACTCACGTAGTTCAACAACATTTAAAAATGTATCGTACTATGTATAATGTAAAATATGTTATCAATCATGCTTCAATTATTTTAACCTAATTAACTATTGCCATCCAATTATGAAAAAGCTAATCTTTGATTTCAGGTCAGTATGTTAGTCCAGGATCTGGAAAAAAATTGAAGAATTTAAATTCACTTTTCTCTCTCTCTCTCTCTCTCTCTCTGGACCAGAGCGTGAGGGAGGAAAGTCGTGACTTTCAACTGTGAGACACCGCCAAAAATAATCATTCTTTGTGCTCCAAGAGGAACAGTGCCCAACTGTTTATTTACAGTTTATCAATAGCCTCCTGGTTCTGTTGGCCAGATAACCAGGCTTGTTATTTTTGTGCAAAATCGTATGACACAAATTAATTTATGACACCCACATAAGTGGATGCAGAAAAACCTGCAACTACATAGGAGAGGAAAAGCCAGGTGTTAACCCCTCCTCCCCTCCCCCGAAAACTCGTGACCTTCACAATTCGTTCGATTCTTCAATGAGCTCACATAAATTGTCTCATGTTGTTCTGTCTGATTCAAAAATCCCCCCCAACGTCATTTAAGATGACCCTTTTCTAGCATAAGTGCCTAGATACATGCCTTTTGAGAAGCAGATAACCTAAAAATACAAGGCTGTCTATAAAAAGACAGCAATTTTAGCATAACATTTTCTTGTTTAGAAACATTTCAAAACGAGAAATTTTAGCACCTCGACCTAAAACTTACTCTACTCCTTTTATTCTAAAGTAGCTTACCCATCGCGCTTTATTGCGATCTCAAAATAAAGAAAATTCAAGGAAAATTCCCCCACGGAAAATTATGTATGGATATCGATCGTATTTTTAAATTTAAAAGTATTTGAAAATTACCCCCTGTGTATTGATAGCAATTACATTTTTAAATTTAAAAGTATTTGAAAAATCCCTCCCTGCAGAAAACAGAATCCCTTCCCCCGTAGTTATAACGCTTGTAGTAATAACGATACATACATACTACTATCAGGTGAAAGAAGTTTGGAAGGATACGACGTGGGCGCTTCGAGAGGCTAAGGAATGTATGCAAGAATGTTTTCCACAGGATTTGTCTAAGGATAGCCTTAGGTACTTGTTTGACTGACAGCATATCAAACAATAGGCTTTACGAAAAGTGGTTCTATCCCAATTTCCAGGGCTATAATAAAAGAACTTCATGGGAGAGAATATCAGGGCTCTTGGGCTCCAATGAGTTGTGAGTAGTGAATGAATGAACGAATGAACTTATATTACCCATCATATATACAGAAAACTAAATCAACTGCAAAACACCAGTAAACATACAACAAATACATGCAATAAGATCAACTTAAAGAAAGAACATGTTCCATAGATGTACAGACGGCGGATTTATTAAACTGTAAAACTATGAATCCCTAGCAATAAGGGGCTCTGTGATCCCAAAACGTCGACCAATATAAGAATTTTTAAACCAAATAGGGATTTGGAGAAGGTACTTAGCAATTTAACATATAATTTGCGTTGTGAACGTTTATCAGCATCTGACATGCCAAAATGGGGTTGGATAGGGCATGTAGGGAGGGGCCATACTATTTTACAACTTTGCTAAAAGCTTGCGCTTTAGACTATCTTGCGAATATAGTATACTAGCATAAGTGACACGCAGTTTATTTTCAACATGCTCAATAAAGAGTTTTCTTATTTTCTTCAAAAAGGACCTAATCAGTAGATGCATGTAAGTCAGCTCTGGTGTTTGCATGATCTCTGAATCACCGAGTCGTTCACTTTCTGGGAACAGACTTAGGGCTCGCAGGAGTTTTAATCCATATCAAATGATTTTCAATGTCAGTAATTTTTCCAATAATGAAGATTCTTAAAGCAGTGATTAAATAGCGTATATTATAGGCGATTATAAATATGCTTCGGGTTGTAATATTAATATTACTTTTTTCTTTTTTTTCTGTGGTCCTAATTTTTAATCTAGACATTTTGACATATTTCCTATTAACTTAGTTTGTCGAAGGATAAAACCATGTAGCATAAGACTATTTTTCGCCTTTAAAACATTTTAACGTCGGAAGCCCTATTGTAACACACCCCTTTTTCCTATTCAAAAGAGTTTTCAACGCCAGGAACTTTCCAACGAAAGGAGACTTTTACAGGAACAGGCCTGTCATGGATTTCCTGGAGTATTGATTGCATGGAGAGCAGTGTCCATGGCAACGGAAAATTGATTTACCTTCGCCGAGGGAAAAGAGATGTACTTAGATAGAGACCTCTGGGACGTAAGAAATAATATTTTAGAAAATAAGTTTGATGCTTTTCCATGCGCAACTAATGGACATTCATATGCAGAGACCAGAACGTCAATTTTCTATTATGGGGTTGGGAGGTGGAGGCTCCAGAACAACAGGAAACTATTGGGCTATCACTTTAAAGACGTTTCCCCCATTTAAATAAGGAGAAGCTATAGTATGACGCGTTTTTGACGGCGTCAATTGGCCCTTTTGACTTTCCTCAAGTAATGGCATTAGAAAGAAAGCAATCAACCCGAAACCGTAATTCCCTGTTTATTTTCGACCCAAAATACACATCAACATGCAGCCAGTGACCCTTGGTCTAAAAAACTAAATCGGCTGTTTATATTTTTGACTCAACAAAAAATAATCCAAAAGCCGAAAGAATTCCCAAACTAATAAGTTGAGAAAGTAAAACAATGCTTTTCCAAATATAGCCTAGATAAATGAACATGTAGATAGGTAGCAACTGTATTTCTCTTCTGACCATATATTTACATCTATTTGTCTAAGCATGTTCCAAGCTACAAATTACTTCATTCTGAGCCAACTAACTAGGTAAGAATGGTGAAAGCTAACTCACAAAATACAACATTCAGGCACATACACGGAATTTGCTTCTGGGCGGGGGGGGGGGCACTTTTGGCTGGCACACAAATTCAGTTGTATTTCAAATAAAATTCATTAAAAATATAAGAAATAACAGAAACTCATAAAAATTTCCAGATTAGGTGTGGGGAGACAGCAGGCCTGAGCCTCCTCCCACTGCTGCACAGGTGCTTATCAACATTACGTCCAAATTCAGACAGACCCATAATCTGGAGCACTAGAAACTAGCTTTGGGTTACTTATACTCAGATTAAACGCATTTTACACAAGTCTTCTCAAGGAGAAATACTTTCAATATGATTTACTCAGTAAATTTCAGAGAAAAACAACACTTACAATGATATCACCAAACTTGATAAATGTATTCCTTAATTCAGCAAGTGAAATATCCCTTTCCAAATTACCAACAAAAAGTGTTCGAGTAGCTTTTGGATGATACTCATCTAGTTCTGCTTCAAGAGGCCTAAAACAAAAATATTCAAATATGAGAATCGCATCTTTTTTCAAACACATTTTTTTCTTATTATATCCAATTTTCTGCGATATGGCAAAAAGAAACCGGCAGATAACCAAAGATGAAATTTCCATCCGGATGACAAGTACCAATTTTAAGGAAGTTTTGGTTTTGTGAGGCTGGACTACAACCTCTCCCAAAAATCCTTTGACTCGGCAATCCTATTAAATAGCATAAAAAAAGAAATGAAACAGCCATAGCACCGAAAGCACATAACCATTTTAAGAATCGTGTAACGTCGAAGTTGTGTAGAAGACGGAAGTCTCTATTCGGAATCCTGGTATAAAAATTTCATATATTATCTAGATTTCAAGCAAACAATTCTGGAACAGTGGATCTCAAGATCTCAGATTCCGGCTTATTTTTGCTAGGTGTAATGTTTCGATTCTGAGTTTTCAAAATTTGCATGCACCTAAAACTGGCCTCAGGACTATACTGAAATAAGTCCGGTGATGATCCGGCAGAAAAAGGGAAGTAGGCTTGCACATCTAACATAACGCATCTTGTCATCACATCTTCCAGAAAGGATGGCCAGATCCTATCGAACTCGGCCAAAAGTAAAGGTGTGTCCTAGTTGTGTCTTTTCGGGATCCGTAATCAATCTGACCTGTGTAGGCGGAGGGGGTGCCAAAATTCGTGTGATCACGTAGTCAAACAGAAATAATTGTCTGATTCCATTCAAAGCCAGTGCGAAGTAATAGGTAGTGTCCTACTTATGCCTTTTTAGAAAACAATAAGATCATTTATATGTGCAGAATTAGAGGTTTCTAAGCTCATGTCGTTAGGGTATATACCAGGTTCTTTTGGATCGCAAATAAACATGAAGGGGCGTAAGAGCAGGTGTCCTAGTTGTTTTTTTAAAAGATAGTGCTCCATCAAACCTTTTATAGGAGTGAAAGAGGGTCCTTAAATTCTTTCAATCACGATACCCAATAGAAAATAATGTCTGATTTTGGGGAAATGGGAACTGGGACCCAAACTACCTCTTCATGAAACGGCAGGTTCTAGGTTCTGACCATCAACCACCATGAGAGGCGTCCACCATGAGACATTGCTAAATTAATTTCCACAGTTGTCTGAATCTACAGCGAACGACAGACGTGAAATGCAACATGCATGATTTTACCTAGGATATATAGTCGGAAGCGTTGCTCTGCAACTATGATCCAGGGTCACAGTTGGTGTAACTTCACGGCGTCATGGCACAGAAGGTTTAGTTTTAAGTTAATTTTTGTAAGTCATTATTATGGTCTATGCAGATTAAACTTTCGACAATTCTCCAAAGCTTCAATGAACCTTTTAAAAGGAGCATAATGAATATTTGGCATATTGAGATAAAAAGAAACTGCGGTTTTTATTTAAAGAAAAAAGAAAAACTTTCAACACATAGGCAATGAAATCTAAACCCCCTTCCTCTTGAAGAATTTCTTGGCCACGTAAATATTTGCGCAATAATCCCGAAAAAAGTGTAATTAAAACTTTTCCGTCCCAAAATGAAATGCAAAAAACAAATGTCTATACAAAAAGCTGAATACCATATACCGGTATCAGCGTTGTCATCTGGATATGTTTCGCGTCATTTTTTTTTTTCAACATCCAGTTTTGGTCACGCTTTAAGTCAACGAGAAATAAGAAGGCATTAAATTCAAACTATGGGGAGCATGAAAGTTTCATTTTAAGATCACAAAAATGGATGGGAATTTTTAGGCTATTTCGGGAAAGTGTTCAGACAAAAACAGTGACCAGGTTGCGTGGAGGATTGGGCAAAAGTACTGGACTTTTTAGGCGATTAAATTAGTGTCTATTTAGCCCATATCTACGCCAAATCTGACCCAGCCAACAGGAGTTATAAGTGTCTGTTTATGGTATCAGGCAACCTATTGCTTGTGCGTAGATATGGCAATAAGTACACCTCACCCATGTGTGAGCCCAAGTCGAACAAGATTCCAGTGTGCGTTCTGAGTTCCTCAAACCCCCTACTGTGTTCAGGTGATGCTAACAATAAAGTCTATCTGCAATAATAACAATATGAAAAGTAAGAGTAAACAAAAATGTCAGATTTCCAAAACATGATAGACTCACTTTTTCCCCATCATTTTATATTTAGACTTCCTTTGTGATCATTCATTAGTAACAAGGACAAAGTTCACACTTACCTAAATTCGTTATCCTCCACGTCATATGGCCCATCATGCTTAGAAACTTCAATTTTGGAACCAAAAAATAATTTATCTTTAGATACTTCCAAAGCTTTTTCAAGGTCTTCCAATTTCTTAAAGGTCACTATTGCAAATCGTTCTGGTCCTTGGCCTGACACTTTTACACATATTACTTTCCCGTGTTTCTTATATTCGTGAAATAGCCCATCTTTCAAGCTGGTATCTAAAAATGGAAAAACATTAACAACTATGGTTAGCTACAATGAAGAAAGAAACTGATGAACACAATACTTTTCTTGAAATTTTCAAGTAGAAAGGAATAGATTACTGACGTGGTATATATATATAGGCCTATGATTGAGACTATTCTTCTTTATAAAAAAAAAGAAAAAAAAGAAGAGAAACTCAATCTAGATTGAGAAGCAAAACAGTACACGTTCATTTCTCTTCCTAGTTATAAAGAACACCAAATTACGAACAACTTGCATACTTAGGAAAGACCCAAGGAAACAGGAGTATCGTGGGGCCTGAAGTTATTACATTAACAAAATTGTAAAAAGCAGTAGTAGCGAAGGTTAGATAGAAGTAGTGTTATATTTAAAGTCTAAAGAACGAACATGCGTAAACAATAGGTAGCTTTTTTTCGCCGAAAAACGAGCGTTTTCGGGACAAATATTTTATATTTGGACAGTGCGGATGCTCAAAGATTGGAACCTGCTAGTTTCTTTCACCATTTAGAATTTCACAAAAAAAATAATTAAAAAGTTTTTATCTGCAACAAGTAGCCTAATTTCACCTATTATTAAAATGAATAAAAAATTAATATGAATGAATAAATGAAACGTCCATTTCTCTTCCCTAGTTACTAAGACCATATTACGAACAACTTGCATACTTAGGAAAGACCCAAGGAAACACAGGAGTATCGGGATGCCTGAAGTTATTACGGTACTGGTGCATTATGCGGGCACCGCGAAGAAGTCAAGTTTGGTTAATACTAATTAAATAAAAAAAAATAGGATGAACATATAATAGTTAGGAATAGGAGTGGGGGGGGGGGATAAAGCATTGCATATATTAAATACGTAACCTAACATAACCTAGGTACCTTCCCCCCCCCCTAAACCCCAAAAAACAATCGTTTAAATATTGTAACTCATTGTTAAACCACGGCTTTGCAATCATTTATCTATAGCGGTCTCTTGCAAATAGCCCGTTTAACGGGTTTCTTGACTAGATTCCTCGATACAGTCTATAGCGATGGGCCCGCATAATGTTTCGGGACAAATATTTTATACTTGGACAGTGCGGATGCTCAAAGATTGGAATCTGCTAGTTTCATTCACCATTAAGAATTTTACAAAGAAATAATTAAGTAGTTTTTATCTGCAACAAGTGGCCTAATTCAACTCATTATTAAAATGAATAAAAAATAATATGAATGAATAAATGAAACGTAGAACGAACAGATATTAACTTTAATAATCACATTAAATTAAAAAAAAAATAAACAAGAAACCAGACACTACTCTACATAATAGATGAAACTGAACGAACGGAAAGTCCTAAACACGGTAGTCTGCCTGAGACTCTAAGCAGGCGAGCCTATTAGGCTTAAGTCACTTGTTCGCCTGCGAGTTCAAGCAAATGCAGTCCCCCCCTTTTTTTTTGCATGCAAGTCCAGTCAACATTGTCCGTCATGAGTTAACCCAGAAATTTTGATCATCCCTAAAGTTATATGACTATCTACCTTAGTTCTGCTCCAAGATGGATGGATGGATAATAGAGTATCTATCAACAAGGGAAAATGACATAATTTTTATACATTCTTGAAAAAGGCTTATGCCAGTTGTACCTCTCACTCAGACTATCAAATGTCTTGGCTTTTTCTCCAATTACCCATGGATTGATGGCAACTTAATTTTAATTCAAAAATCAACGGGCTCGGTCTTTTATAAGCAGGTAGAACTCAACTCGAACAGAAATTACCAAAATTAAAAGTGGGGCTACCTCTCAAATTGAAACTTGTAAACTCTCAGTTTTCTGTAAGCCACACTAAAAATTAGCTTTAACTATAATTTTTAGGTGAAAAGCTAACATAAATCGGGCCTCTTTTCAGAAAATATGACTATTTTTAACTTGAAAAACCATTATATCTATCTGGCCCTTTAGTGGGAAAAAATTTTTAACTACTTACAATAAAAAGTGACGAAATAGCTTGAAAAACGGTATTATACCCCAAAACAGTGCAGTTCTGATTAATGCATACTAGTTTTAAAGTTTATGTCTACAGACTCCAAACACTTCAAACAAATATGGAACGAGTAACGTTTATCTGAAGTAATAAAAGCATGATTTGGCATTCTGTCAGGAATTTTTTTTTCCAAGTCTGTTTTACTTCGTCAGATAATACCACAGAAAATATCACATTTGGCGTTTTCTCCATTATTCGACTGTATCTATGTTCTATCTTATGTAAACAAACATTATATTTTTTAGATGGGTCTGTGAGCGCGCAGGTCTGATGCCTTATAAACAAAGCTCTATTTATTTAAATAGATATCCTAAATTAGATCCAAAATCAGAAGCACAGCTGCTTTTCTGGCAACACTAGAAGAGATATTGCTAGAAAAAGGAAAGGAACAGAAATCGTATATAAACTTTAAAAAAGCTGAATTAAAGTTATTTTGCAGGAAACATCAGTCCATACAATTAAAGAAAGTTAGAACTATAATCTGGGTCCTTTTTAGATAAATAGAAAACATCCTGAAGAGAATCTAAAACGCGTGATGTGTTGTTTTTATTTTAAGTGTGTAGTTTTAACTTGCATTCTTAAATTAAATTTGACCTCCATATTAAGTTATAATATAATCTGTAATGTTTATATGTTATGTAAAAACCAAAAGACATATCTAGACGCAAGTGCCGAAAAATTGCCAGGTACTAGAATAATGAGGCTTCATTTTAGGATCTAAAACATAAAATGTTCTAACTGGTCCTTCAGGTAAAAAGATCCATGCATGAAGGAGATCCAATACAAAATGAGGCCAGTGAAAAAAAGTCTACAAGAGGAACATTTCTCACTTCTAAACTCTTTCTTGAAAAGAGTAACATACGCCTTTTGGTTTTGGGCATAGAGATGTCAAGATTGGTGCAAGAGCCCCCATGGCTACTCGGCTCAGATATTTTATTAGACGAGAGAGAATGGGAGAAGGGGGAATCCAAATAGACATCATAAATCAGAAAAACCTGGTCCTGAACATATATTATTTGCATTTTCGGCCCCCTGGAAAAATCCTCCAATGGAAATCTTCAAATAAAAATGACTTGGTCTATAACTTCCTATTTTCTTTCACCTTTTCCGTAAAACTGGCATTTATGCGCGTTTAGGAATTAATACGGGGTGTTATATCTATACAGAGACACAGCAGGGGAATGAGGTATTTCCCCCTAATATTAATCCGAACGATCCCTTTTCAGAAGCAACCTGTGGCCTAAAGATGCACCGTTTCATATGGTGACTCCCCTCATCAGAAAAAAATCCTTACATACCCACCTCGGGAAAGAAGCCTCACATACCAGTAGTAAGCGCCCAATTCGTTTAAAACTTACATTCAAACTTACGCCTAAGGCATGGATATGTGTGTAAGTTTTAAACGAATTGGGCGGTTACTACTCATACCCTTCCTCCGAGGGACGGATCAGCGTATACCTATGTTGACATTCCTTTATTCTGCAACAAAAATAAGTACCACAAAACAAGCGAATGTGATAAATACAAAAACAAGTGAATGTGTAAAAGAATTGGAAGGTATCAGAGAAACTGCAAAGATCTTAAGATATCAGAAGGGTTGATCCCCAAGAACCGACCATACCCTTCCCCTGCCCTGCGTACATGGCTGAAGAGGACTTAGAAGCATCTGGCCCCGTTCAACGCCGTTCTTCCCAACACTAACTCCATTGACAATGATTATGATCCATTTTAGTAACCCAGACTTCGACCCCTTCAACGATAAAATTATGACCGACCTTGACTTCAAGATACTGACATAAAACCCATCATCACTGCCTTTACCAAAATCGACACATAAATCCAAGGAATAAGCTTTCAGATGAGATTAAGAGAATCGCCATTAAACTGACACGGATTAAGCCTACTAGTTAAACACCCGTTAATAAATAACACCAATAAGTATGCTCAATAGTTTTACATGGTGATGCTCACTGTTTATTCGTAGTAATTAGACAAATGAAAGAAATACATGAACATTACACAACTGTATTTTGGAAGAAAGGTGGAGTCTTCATGAAAGACGTCAAGAAGTATGGTGCTTCCAAAATACATCAATTAAGACGAGATATATAGATTTTTATGCATTTTAACTCGTTGATTCTAACCCGTTTATAAAGGTTAGGTTATACGGCTACTTTTTGGGAGACTTGCCCCTACCCTCCTTCTAAATTTTCAAGTGTAATTATATGTGTAATATAGCCATAAAACCCTGAAATAACAAAATTTTATTAAAGGGTAGTTAAAACTATATAACTTTCTATAGCATTCATCACGAGACATTGTACTATATAAATTACAGCGCCTGTCTGTGAATGCAACAGCAAATCACCAAATACCCCAAGAAAGTGACTCATAGAGGGGATCTAGAACCCCCCCCCCCCCCCGACCAAAACTTAAATTTCTCTTTTATTTCCCGCAATTCTATGAATTTTTCATGCGGCTCACCGGCTTTATTGGTTCTTAAATCTCCCCCACCAGAAATAAATTCTTGCGCAAATACCTGCCAGAAGACATAAGCACGGTACAAATAAAATAGACACATTTTTCTTTTTTTAAAGGAAGAAAGGCATTCAAGTATTTGTAACCAAAGAAACACAGAAAGAAGAAATAAAAGTTGGAGTTCCATTCGAGAGAGTAGGATGGAGATCGAGGTCTTCTCCGTGTGAAGAAACATCAATCAATTTTTTGGGGGACAACAATAAGGTAGCTTTTATGTTTGGGTGGATTGTTGATCCAGTTCCAAAAATTAAAAACAAAGTTATTATTCAATACAAGAAGGCAACGACATTTAAACTTAAAACGAGCAAAATGAGGTATTGCTTCCCGCTCAAATCCCCAATGCAAAATTCAACAGTTACTTGCGCTTTACTCAAAACAGAACCTTTTCGATACTTTCGATGAAAACATGAAAGTACTTCTATTTTTTAAATCGTTAAAGCATTTGCAAGTGTCAATTGGACGCTTGTTACATTTAATTGTTTTCAGTAACCCACAAAAAGCCATGAAAACGTTAGAATTGGGAGGGGGTAGAGAAGCGGTTACCTCCTGTTCAGGGTAATTCAAGAAGACATCAAAGTAGGAATCTCACTCAAGGGGAGAGAGAGCAGGGATCGGCGAAAAAAACCGATCCTTTACATTAAAAATAACGACAAAAACAAAAAAGAGTGTAGCCTCATACGAGGAAAAAAATCAACAAATTGATTATAAATCAAACAAGAACACTTAACTATGGTGATCAGCTGTTTTCTTTTTATTTTTTTCATAAAGTTTTGAAACTGCGATTTCTGGATCTGCTGTGCTGTATTTATTACAATCGATCTTGAGTTAAGTGCTGACAATGATAGGCATAATGGTTTAGCGAAACGGAAAAAGATGGAGCGTATTTTTATTTTATCAGCTTTAGTGAATATCTTCTAGAAAAGCCTAATATGCAGAAATGGGAAGCGCAGAAATGTTATAAAGACTGGTGAGGTGAAAAGGAAAGCAACGAAATTTTTCGGAAAAAAAAAGAAGCATAGTAGAGAGATATCCGGCGCGAAATGTGAGCACAATCAGAGAATTGCCATTGTGGCGGGTACCGATATGAGGCCTAGGTATTAGATACAGTCGAACGCTTCCCCACTTCTGCGCTTCCCCATTTCCTGCATATTATGCTTTTCTAGAAGATTTTCACTAAAGCTGATAAAATAAAAATCCGCTCCATCTTTTTCCGTTTCGCTGAATAATCTTTATGAACAGTACCTTAGGACAGAAAAAGGTGAAGATTTTGAAGAATTCAGGAGAGCCCGTAACAAGGTAAACTCTCTTAGAAGAAGAGCAAAAAGGGATTATTTTGAAAAGAAATTTACCGAGACCAAAGGTAACTCAAAAGAAACCTGGAAAATCATCGGGGAGATGATATCAAAGAAGAGCAGTTGCGAGCCTCTCTCAATAGAGGTAAATGGGACTACACTCCATGATCCTCTACAAGTGGCGGAACATTTTGCAGATTACTTCTCTAAAATTGGTCGAATAGTGCAACAGGAAAATAACCAGAGTCTTGAATCCTTCCGCGAGTATGAGTTTCAAGATGATAGAGGAGACAGATTAGCCTTTGAGTTTGAGAGGTGTACCTGTGATGCACTACTTAAAATTGTTGGAAGCATGAGCTCCAATTCAGCCGGGATAGATGGAATGAACCTCCGAGCTTTTAAGTCAGTTTTGGTTTACTTCTGCCCTGTATTGTTTTTATAATAAATTTGTCGCTAGGAACTGGAATCTTTCCCGAAGGCCTCAAAACAGCCAAGGTTTTTCCCCTTCGCCAAGGTGGCTCGAGATCTGATATTGGGAACTGGAGGTCAATCTCCATCCTTCCCCTTTTCTCAAAAGTACTTGAAAAAGTTGTTCATCGACGACTCTACCAGTATTTGACACATCATGGTATCCTTAGTGATACTCAGTTTGGCTTCCGCAAAAGTCACTCAACTATACATACGGTGTTGTACTTATGTGATTTTGTGAACCAGTGTCTTGATAGTGGACAACTACCTCTCACTGGTTTTATAGATTTTAAAAAGGTATTTGATACGGTTGATTTTAGTATTTTATTAAATAGATTAAAGCTTTTATGGGTTAAAGGAGCTTGTTTGAATTCGTTTGATTCTTTTTTAAAGGGGGGGTCAATAAAAGTTGTAATTGATAGTGTAACCTCTAGTCCATATCTTGTGAATTGTGGTGTTCCGCAGGGTTCTGTGCTGGGTCCGCTTTTATATTTGGTCTACGTAGATACTATGAGATTTCACCTTCGTGATTCGTGTCTTACTTCTTTCGAAGATGACACTGCTATTTCTTTTCGTGGTGTTTCTGTGGATGAAATGATGTTAATATGGTATTAAATTATTTGTGTGTTTACGTCTTTAAGTATGTTGGCGGTTAATGCAAAAAAGACAAGTTTTATGGTTTTTAGTCGAATTGGTAAGCCCATTGATCTCGGTGGGCGAATATTATTTTCTGGTAATTTTCTAGAACAGGTTAAAGGAATGAGGTATCTAGGTTTTTAACTAGACTGCAATATGTCTTGGAAACGTCACAGTGATCTTGTGGCATCAAAAGTTGCAAGAGGTCTTGGAATTATACGTCGACTGAAGCACTTCGTACCAGGTCGGGTGATGTTGCTTCTTTATCATGCGATTATTAGCCCATACATATCGTACGGCTGTGTGTTATGGGCTAGCAATTTTTTGGGTAATTTTAGGCGTGTACATGTATTACAGAATAAGGCAGTCCGTTTGATAGGTGGGTATGTTAAAGAAATTAATAATACAGTAGCTTTTTTTAGGGAATTAAAGGTGATGGATGTGGGACAAGTTCGTGACTACCAGGCTGCAGTTTTTACTTACCACTGTTTTCATGAAGTGTGTCCATCGGTGTTTTTGGATTTTTTTTGATAAAATAGTGACTTGCATAATTATTATACAAATAATGCGAATAATCTGGTAACAGAGTATAGGAGTGGAAGTCGTACTGGATTTCAAAAGAAACATCTGGGCCAGGGGGTATGGAAGTCCCTCCCAGATAGTGTTAAGACAGCTGAACACCAGCATTTGTTTAAAAAGAGAGTTAAAGAATTTTTTGTTAGGGGGGTGAGGAGCCAGGATTCAGAGATTGAAAATTTATGTCATTATTTATTTTCTTTTGTTATTGTCTTCTTTTTTTTTCTTCTTCTGTGTTTTCTGTGAATGTTCGTAAGTATGTGTAAAAATGAAGTTTAAAATTTACTTAGAAATTTAAAAGTTATTTTTTAAGTATGTTGAATTAGTTTGTGGTAACTGCCCAGTGCCAGTGCATTTATGTCTTCCCATGGGCAGCTACCTATGGATCATGTTTAACTAGGTCGTTTTTGTAATAAATTAATCTAATCTAATAATCTAATCTAGTCAACTATCTTAGTAACGGAGGTACCGGGGGATATAGACTGTGATGAGTAATCGGCATAGCAACTGAAAAGAACAACTTCTGATTTTTCTAAATTGAATTTGAGATCAAGACTGCGATATTCATTAAAGGGGATGGGGATTTGAGATTTTCTTGGGGATGTTTGATGCCTTAAAAGGTACATTTTAAGGTCCAAACTTTTTTTTGCCTTTACGTCTACCTTAAGGGGTATTCCTCTGTACATTTATATAGGCCTACTTTATTGTATCTGAATTTTATGTAATACTGGGGATACATGTTTAACTTGTACATAATAAAGCTAAGTTAATACGTCCATTTGAACCGTAAGCAAGATCCATTTTAGGGAGGAGGATGAGGAGAACAACCTCCAAAAGGAGCAGCAAGTTACGTGGAAAACAGAAAATTATAGGAAAGACGTAAAAATCTCAAGTTTTTGGGGAGGCAAAAACCCGAAGGCCTTTTCCCTCTGAGCACATCCAGGACCATGAGATATTTTTATCCTTCTTTAACAGTCTTTTTAGTAGAAAACATAAAGAACCGGAAAAGCAAAAAAAAACAGCAATTTTTAAGCTATATGTTTTGTTGTCTTTCATTATAACAGAAGGATTTAATCAAAAATGTAAAATAACGTTTCAAATGAAATTAGAAGGAGAGTTATAATGTTAAAAATATGGATAGACTCAAAGGTACTTCAAAGTTTGGCATGATCTTCGTTTTTCTTCAAAAAAATCTAAAAATGCTGCCAAACTTTCGACGTCAACTGATGCCAAGAACTACCAGTATCCAATCAATTATAAAAGCAGTCCATAAATTAATTAGGGGTTAACTTACCTGAAGATCGCAAAGGAAGGTTTCTAATGCACATTGCCAAGCATGGAGGATCAGAAGACCCAGAACTAGGTGGTCCCAGGCCTACAGAACTTTTTAACTTCGCTCTTGCAACCCTAAAAGATACACGAGCAATTAAAAAAGAAGAATGATATAATTGCTTTTAAAAAGAGAAGGTTAAACGGTACAAAAAACGCCAAAATTAATAAGTTTGAAACGAAAAAAGACAAGTTCCCAACCAAAATTGGACATTTTACTTATCCCACTTCCCTAACATGGACGACTTAAGTACAGCTACGTGCAAAGAGGAGCGAAATAGGGGAAGGGATTATAACAGAAAACAAGAACCATGATTAAGGATCCCTAATTAAAGACTTAATTCCATAAATAATGGTTTTATTGAAGACTTAATTAAAGAATTCCTGAAAAAAGTAAACTGACCACCAGACCTAGGAAAGGGAGCAAAAGGTGAAAAGACCCTGTAGTAGAAAATAAATGAGGTTCGAAGCGGAAATTGATGGTTAGTGGAATTTGGCAATGATTCAGGGAAGTATTTTTTTTTTTAATCATAATTTGTTAGGAAAGTATTACTCTCAAACCTTCCCTGTGACTGCGTTTGCACAGGGGCACATCACTTTTAATCCAAAGGAAAGAAGGAAAATCAACGACCCCTCCCCCAAAAAGACGAATTTGAATACTGAATTTTGCATTTTTTCCAGAGAGGAAGTACGTGGGGTTTCCTTTTTTAGTTAGCCTGAACTAGGATTTCATGTCAATATTAATGTCAAAAAATATCAAAAGAGCAGTAGTCAGACAGTTCGTGGTAACGAACTGTAAGTAAGGAGCGACCCGGCTCAATAGCAAACGAAACTCTAAAAAATAAACCAATTTGAAACCAATAGATACACCACAATAATCAGATTTTAATGCTGATTTCAAATATATAAGTTTCATGAAGCTTGGTCTTACCCATCAAAAGTTACGCGCCTGAGAAAATTTGCCTGATTTTCGAAAAAAGGGGGAAATACCCCCTAAATATAGAACCTTAATGAAAATCACACCATCCGATTCAGCGTATAAGAGAACCCTACTGTAGAGGTTTCCAGATCCTATCTGCAAAAATGTGGAATTTTGTATTTTTTTTGCCAGAAGAAAGATCACGGATGCATGTTTATTTGTTTGTTTTTTTTTCGGTTTTTTTCCAGGGGTGATCGTATCGACCCAGTGGTCCTAGAATATCGTGGGAGGGCTCATTTGAACGGAAATTGAAAGTTCTAGTGTCCTTTTTAAGTGACCAAAAAAAATTGAGGGCAACTAGGCCCCCTCCCCCCTTTTTTCCCAAAGTCATCCGATCAAAATTTTGAGATAGCCATTTTGTTCAACATGGTCCAAACCAAAACATAATAAACATGTCTTTTAGGATGACTCAATCCCCCAAAGTCCCTGGGGGAGGACTGAAAGTTATGAACTTTAGCCAATGTTTACATATAGTATTGGTTATTGGGAAGCATACAGACGTTTTCAGGGGGATTTTATCTGGTAGGGGGGGGGGGGGGGTATGTTGGAGGATCTTTCCAAGGAGGAAGTTTTTATGGGGGAAGGGACATTGCTATGAAGGGGGCGCCGGATTTCCCAGCATTATTTAAAAAACGATCAGAAATTAAATTTAAAAAAAAAACAAGTTTTTCAACTGAAAATAAGGAGCAACATCAAAACTTAAAACAAACAGAAATTATTACGTATATGATTGGGTTCGGGCCCTAGTCAATACCTCGCTCTTTAAGCCAAAGATTTTTTTAGTACTTTCATAAGAGCTATTTATTCTAATTAACGACCTTTGTGATTAAGGGTCATTTTTAAAGAATTGGAACAAAATTCGAACTTTAGCGTAAAGACCGAGGTATTGATTAGGGGGCGAATCCCCTAATATAAGTATTAAAAATATATGAATATAGAAGTTCGTTACGTAAGTTAATTCGTAAGTTACGTATATTTATTACTAATGAAAACGTTCGTAAATAAAATTTAACAACTTTCGAGAAGGCCATTATCCAAATACAAGTAAAATTAATATGCAAATTTTGTTTTAATTATTCATGTACGGTGAGCCAAAATCAAAACCTGCATTAATGCAAAAACGTTCAAAAATTAAATAAAAAAAAAGTTTTTTAAACTGAAAGTAAGGAGCAACATTAAAACTTAAAACGAACAGAAATCATTCTGTATATGAAAGAGACTGTCCCCTCCACAACGCCTCGCTCTTTACGCTAAAGTTAGACTCTTTCTCACAACGCTATTTTTTAAAACAACAAAAACTTTAGCGTAAAGAGCGAGACGTTGAGGAGGGAATAGCCCCTTTCATATACGGAATAATTTCTGTTCGTTTTATGTTTTAAAGTTGCTCCTTACTTTCAGTTAAATGTTTTTTTTTATTTAATCTTAACAGGAGCCAGGTAGAACTAAGGTATGTAAAAATGGCACTCCGAAGAGGAAACGTAAAGACAATGATTGCAGAAAATAGCATATTTAGCTTGCTGAATAATTCCTGATTCATTTGATTCTGTTGACGCCAAAATGACCAAACGTTTTAATCTCAACTTAGTGTTTAGTTTAAGTCTATATTGTCTATTGAATTTTAGTATCTGAAACAGCTGCTGTTCCATCAAAAGGTCATAGACATTTTCAAAATACGCTGTTGAAAGAACAAGAGACTGTTTTGAAATCGGTAAAAATTAGGCAACAACATAAAATCTTTTTGATCCCGTTCATTGGAAATACTAAAACATTACCATTGTTTCAAAAACAATGAGATTAATTATCAGAAACAAGCTTACAGATCAAAACTTGGCTAAGGAAATATAGCTTAAAAATACGCCTTTGGTATTTCTTACACTGTCTCAAACTTACATCTTTAGTGGTCGTCAGTAGGTCCTCACTTTTTTCTTTTAAAATGACTGATTTGCAAGCTTTGGCAGAAGAAATAAGGATCAAGAATTCGAGAAGAAAAATCTTCCATAGTTCACATGCTTCTCCTGTTCTTACAAAATTTATCCACTCTTCCATAATTTCATTCATTTAAAAATTGTATCCTTGCTATCCCACTAACAAGAACTTTAATTGTGTTTACCCCCCCCCCCACAACTTGAAAGGCATTGCATGAAAGTTAAGAAAATCAAACCAGGTCTTCAAGCAAGAATATTTTCCCGAGATTAATCTGGGAACCCCTCCCATAAAAAAAAATTTGATTGGAAATGCATTTTCCAGGCGTCCCTATAAATGCCTCCCCTCTTTAAAGTCAGAATCGTGTCTTTATGAATGGGACAGTTTCAGATCTTAGCATCAAGCATGACCGTCTCATTTCTATTTTGTTTTATTTCCTTTTTCTTAGACCTATGATAATCTCAGATGCATAATCCCCATAGACATATTATAGCGCAATTTTTTCTGTCTTTTCGAAATTTTTATACTTTTCATATACGTCACCAGTTTTTTTCCAGTTCTTTTTGCACTGCATCGACTTAGTTCTCCAACCCGAACTAACTACCTGCGCACGTCCCTGTCACTAGGAATATTTGATAATTTACCTGGGGGACTTTGACCCAGCAGAAGATACAGAAGAAGACCTAGAATTTCGAACTTGAGGAGAGCCTCTTCCAGAGGACCTTGAACGTGACCTTCCTGGGGATGGAGATCCTGATGGAGATCGACTTCCGTCACTATTCAACCTGTAAGAAAACCTAAGAAAAGCCTGGTATAAAAGTGTACCCGAGCACATATATATGCTATAGCATATATTATTGAATATAATAACTAACGACAGTCTGATTTCGTTAATTCATAGCTAAATAACCAATTTTAAGCAGAAACTTTCGGAACGAATTATTTAGTGAATCACCTGAAGCAAGAAACTTTACAAACAGTGGCACCAATTGCAATGTTGAGGGAGGATATCCTCCCTAGTTTTTTTTTATCCCCTCTTAGATTTCAAAATACCCTTTTTGGTATTTTCATTTGAAAAAATTGAGAAAAAAACAACAATATCCCCTGCCCTAACATGTACGTGAATTGGTGCCACTGCTTATGAAAGGGTTGTTCACATGAAATAATAGCTGACATTTATGAGTCAGGAATAGGGCGATTCAGAAATACCATAAAGATGTTTCGATCCTCTGTAGTTTTGGGTGACCTTTTTTCACAATTTTGAAGAAGTTTTGAGCTTAAAAAAAATAATTGTTTATATCTAGAATACTAAAATTTCAACCAGAATAATACGAGTCCAGAAAATGATTTCGCAAAAACTGTACAGCATGCAAAAAATATAAGACAGAAATCTTGTATGTAGTCTTCACTAATACGTTCTGAGCCCAAACTGCCTATAAATGACCGCCGACAAAAACGAAAAAAAACAATAATAATTATTTTTTTTTAACAACTAAGAAAATCCAACAAAGGTGATTTTCAGCCTCCACCAAGTCAACCTCAGCGCCCAAAAAAGGAATGAAAAAAGTTTATATAAAAGAGAAAAGAAACAATCTACTGAAGTAAACTAAACAAGAACAAAAAAATAAGCCTAAGAATTAAAGACAATTCAAAAATTAGAGTGGGCGAGAATTCCTTTCCTAGCCACTACTGCAGTAAGTCTAACGATCTGATTTGTGTTAAGACCGCTAGTTGACCTTGTTTTTAAATCACATGAAATGTAAGCTAAATCTCTGCATTTAATCCTCACAAATGAGGTTGTAAAAATATCCCCAGTAAGTCTATTTGAAGCGATGTCGTTATGAATTTGTTTTTTTTTATTTCTATTGCCCCCCTAAAAGAATTATATTGGCATAATCCGTCAACAGTTGGGAGAAAGGCTACACGAACACAAGATAATAGAATATTAGTGTTAGTGACACAATTTTCACTAGACAAATCCCTTAAGTCTAAAAATAAAATTGGCAATTTTGATATTTTTTCCCCCTCCCCGCTTTTGAATACCCAGACTATTTAACTTCTTTTTTTACAAGGCAACCGAAGTTTCCACAGCAACTGTCATAGCATCAAAAAGCAATTACCATAGCCTAATAACCAAGACAACGGAAAAGAACTTATGAAATTAGACTGACTATTTAATATATAATGGTGCTCGTTCCCGGAAGTCTCCGCAGTTTTGGATTTATCAACGTTATAAAGAGAAAACTTTTAAAATATATTCTGTCTTCAATAAAGCACAAATGGCGCTATGGCCTTTCGAAGGCTTAACGGGCGTTAGCCTCAAATTCATTCGTAGCTCTTTACTATTCTTTGAGAAAACTTTTTTTCGTAGTTCTTTTTTAATTAATTTCTGTTCGTTTACAATTGACGTTGTTTTCTTTATTGGTTAACAAAAGAAATATTTATAAAGTTTTTTTTTTCGCTAAAGAATTAAAAATTTCGACTAGCTATGTACATCTTGGACAAAATTGTATAACAAATTTTACAAATATAGTTTTATTACAGAACTTTGGTTGGATGGGTAGGAGGAACCTTATTCAAACAATTGATTGAAAATCTGCATAGTTTTTGGCCTTCAATAGAGCTGAAGCCATTCTGTGTCCCATCATGTTACAACCTTGAATAGTGACAAAAATGATCTACTATTTCATTATAAGAATCTTAACGATTCGGTTCAATTTCAGTAATTTCTTTAGTTTTAACTAATTTTTGGTTTAAATAAATAAGGTTTAAGCTTATTTGTCAGAGTTCTGATTTGTAGTTTAAAAGACTAAATTAAAACGTCAAAAATCAATGCAAACAGATTTGCTTCCCGTTGAGGTTCCCTCGGTTTTGACACTTTGAGGCATCTTCACGGTCTGAAGTTTTAAGCAGATCCGCATAAAAAATGGTACTTGTATGAAATAACCCCTGCCGCTCAAGTTGTTCATTCATTTACCCATTTTTTTGCTAGTTACTTTCAGCTTAGCACGAGACAAGACAAAGAGAAGTGACAGAATAAATAGAAAATATATAATTTGGTCTATATATTTGCACATTAGGGGGGGGGGGTGGTAAAGTATTTGGACAGTGTGAACTTAGAAAACAATTCTTACATAGTATCCCGAATAATTGTACTTAAACACATTAGGCATGCAGACCCGCTATACTTTACCCCCATCCCCCTAATGTGCAAATATATAGCCCAAATTTGTTTCTAAATTATTATATTTTTATCATATTAAGGTATATTTCATTAGAATTGATCTTCAGAAAAGCATATTAGAAGAATATTAGGTGGGGGGAGGGGTATTTCATACAAGCATAAAAAATAATAATTCGCACTAAGAATCAATAAAACGACTTTTTTTTACAAATATAGACTATCGTTGATAAGCTACCTTTGGTCTCCCTAAAGTTCAAATTTGTAATGATCCCCTGTCCAATATTATCTCAAAGTTTCGGCTAGGTCACTTAAGCTGCTTGTTTATACCCTTAGCTGTACCCGAGATATTGCAGATACATCGTTTTGATAACCTGGATGCACATGTCTTTTGATTTAGACATTCCTGAGATATTGCAGGTGAGCCCTTTCGACAACCTTGATGCACTTAGTGTCTTTTGACTTCGTTCAATATCCTCCTGAACGTTCTCTGAAAGTTTTAATTTAACAAACTTTTAAGTTTCACTTGGACAAATTTTTGGCCTTTTTGGACAACTAGGATCGAACGTGTCCTCCTTAATTATAAACCTATATATAAACAATGGGCAACTTGAATAATTTAGAGCCCTCGCCTCAGGATCTTTGCGGCTCGTGTCAGCCCTAGAGGCATAGTTAGACTTTTTGACTAGTGTGAGCAAAATAGCTATCACAAAATTTTGATTGGAAACAATTGGGGGTTGAGAGGAATGGGGTAGCTAAAAAGGACGTAGAACGAGGACTGGCTGTCCTCCAATCCCCTTTGATTCTAAAAATACTAGCACTTCCAATATCCCATCGAGAGCCCCTCAGAAGTTTCCAAAACCATTTTTTCCATACGAAGTGGCCTGAGAAAAAAAAACAATAATACATCGAATACATGTCGCCTTCTACTTAGGCACTGTTGTGCTGCCCATGATACTGGGGATATTTTATACACCCCATCTATGATAACATAATACAAAGAGATGCAGCTTGCATTCCATCTGAATTTAAAACAAGATCAATTAGCCATCTTAACAGAAATCAGGTCAGTAGACATGCTGTAGTAATATCTACAGAATGAACTCTCGCCGAATTTAATTTTTGAATTTTCTTTCATTTGTCTGGCTAGTTTTTATTAGGCTACTACTTCTCTAATTTCGTTTAGTTTATTTTAGAAGGTTAATTTTGTTTTCTCTCTCTTCTGAGGTCTTCATCCTTCTGGTCTTCTGAAAGCTTCTTGCTTTGGCTCGACAAGAGCTATTCTTTGACATGATGCACTTTGTATCCTTCCTTCGATAGAATATATGTTCTTCAAGGAAATCCAGCATGCACAAGCAAGATATTTTCCTGGGATGGGGGACAAAGAGCAACAACTGCTAAAAAATCCTCGTTAATCCCCCCCCCAAAAAAAAGGTGCAAAGTTTTGACAGAATTTATATGATTTTGCTTTTAATGGATTGGCATCTGTTTCTAATGAGAAACCCAAAAAACCTAAATGATCTCACAAACTCTGAACTCACATAAACTTCATAAGGGTTTTTACTGTAATTTTATTTTTGGGCTTAAGACTTTGAACGTAAGCGATTCAAAATTTATCAAAATTCTTGTTTAGCTTCTGAACGTTATAAGTACAGCAAGTCATAGAGAAAAGTGGAAAAAAGCAAGACAGGGAAGCACACAAGAAACAAAGAAATTGAGCGATACTTGACCGAAGTCCAAAGTAGGTTGAATATCCGAAATAAATTTAAGTATCCAATTGCACCCAATGACAATATATCCTTTTGGCAAAAATGGATCACATCACTTGTAAACACCAAGAAAGCAAACTTCACCAGATTGATCCACACTTACTTCACCGAGAGCTTTCACTGGTGCACGATGCATATGGTACTACACATTTAACATAACAAAATCGAGCACAAACCTCGTTGTAAAAGGAGGAGGTCCTCCAGGCTCCCAATAATCCAAACGCAAGGCTTTGTCATCCAAGTTGTGATCAGAATATCGAGCTTTCGAGGCTGATTTGATATCCATAAAGGCCACAGTGGCCGCAAAAATATCCCCTTCTTTCTGCAGTTTGACATTCTGCACTCGGCCAAACCTTCAAAGTCAAAAATAGATAGTATTAGTTCAAGACTCATAGCCACAGTCGTATACTAGATAAAATTTCGGGTATAACATAGTATTTTTTCACGGGGGGGGGGGGGGGGCTGGGCCAGCTGCTATGGGAATACATACTTAAGCTCAAATAGCAAGACTTTTGCTTATACATTTTAACTGGGATTATCATTCATCATACAACTCTATTGTACAGGTACGTTTACTGGCATACGGTGCGACACACAACCATATCGATACACAGAAAATTTAGAAGGAATTTTCCAGTCATCTGGGTTGGTTGGGTGGGGGCATGGCCCTTCCCCCTCCAAAAAATTACACAAATAGCGTTCAAAGATTGTATCGTTTCATGATTTGGCTCCTTCTCTTCATCGTCCAGAAAAATCCCTCTCTCCATCCCCTAGGATGGGTCATCCGTGCAGTGTACTTGTATTTATAACTTACATTGGAAACTAATTTCACCTGTGAAAACCCTATACCGTATTGCAGTTTTAAAAGCAAAAATTAATTTCGTGGCAGTATTGTTTTAGAAAATGTAACGGAGAAATACAAAATAAATCACAAGAATATCTGTACAGTGGAAGGAAAATTTTCCTCCTTTTGCTAGTTGTGATTCCCCTCCTCCATGTATCTTCATAAGGGGACAGGAAAACTGAAAAAAGAATGTTTATTTTTTATTTTTCATTTTCTGCAACAAATTTTAAGCCAGTTTAGACAATTTCGAGAAGACTGAGGAAGACAACTTTTTGTCATTATTTCAAGAAAATTATGGATTGTTCCTTGAAATCCACTGAATTTGGTCTTGTGCGAACTAGCGATTTAAAAGTGACACCATATTTGATGGGTGAGAGGATAGTAGGTTTGCAAATTTTAATGGCCTAGATCAGGCACCCAATGTGAATTTATTTCAGGGGAAGGGAATGCGTCAAACCTCAAACTGACCAATTAAAGGAAAGTTGCGCTAAATCCCGGAAGAATCGCAAAAAGTTAAACATATTGTATATATTTAACTTTGATCTTTTTTTCACCTTAAGTATTTTTTTCAGCCTGCTACTAAAAGTAGAGTTAATAAAATAAATGAAAACAAACTACACTATACTTTGAATAAGTATCTGATGACCTGCCCGTAAAGTAGAGCCATTTGTAACCGGCATGCGCGCTTACTTTATTTAAAAAAAAATCCGAATACACATAAAAGCTCAAAATATATTTAAAAATCAGGTTATAATGTCTCAACAGCATTACGAAATTGTACATCTAACTCGCCCAACAACATTCTCCCAAAGAAAAATACGTTTTATGCAGAGTTTAATTATAGAGCCTAAAGCAGGACTTCTAAATTATATCCCAGAGCTAATAATCACGGGAAAAGCTAAGCCAATAATAGCATAGCAACAAAAACAGCCGCCAGAAAAGCCTGAAAGGAAAAAAATCGATTGCACATACGTGTGCGCGAAAAGGTTGTTAGCTTCAACTGTCTTTCCTCTTGGATCTGATTTTACTAGCTTTCACAAGAGAAAATAGGTTTCAACAAACGCTTGCTAAAATGTATCCATAACATAATTTACTTATTTCTAAAGAAAAACTTCCATTTCGTGGGCACTGGCAGAAATATACATATATATGAGATGAAATGCCGGAATGGGAATTTGAGCGCAAATTTTACCGAGATTGGATTACAGAACCTGTGTCTGTCGAAGCTTTAGAAGGGATCACGAGATTTTGTACTGGAGAGGGGACTGATAAATATACCTTCGATCCAAACATGTAGCTTTCATGATGTCGTTGAGGTCCGACCAGTTCCAGAAGTGAATTTCAATTAAATTTTGTTTGAATTCGACAAGCCGTTCAGTGGACGCTGATATCAGTATAACTTAGGAACTATAAATGGGAGAAGGTCCTCAAAAGACACAACTAGGACCCTTACTCTCACTTCCGACCAATTTTGGTTGATGCCAACGGTGTATGAACGAACCCCTTGTCTGAATGTATTTGAATATACCAAAGATACGACCAGGGGCGGATCCAGGAATTTTTTAGGGGGGAGGGGAAGGGGGGCGCAAAATAGGTTGATCCGATAAACTTGCGTTAGGAACAAGTTTTATTAACGCAAACTTGCGTTAATTAGGTAAATTACAGTACTTTAGACTACGTTAGGGGGGACGTCCCCCTCGCCCCCCTCTGGATACGACTAGGACAGTAGCCTGTGATTCCAGTGAAGTTCGGTTGAGACCTGACAATCCCTGTTGGTAAAAGTACAAGTGAAAAGATTAAAGAAAACACTCCCATTCCTCGCTTTTTGATTAAATCACAGCTGGGATTGTTTCAGTCAACTTCCAGAACCCAGATCGGTGTTCAAAATTTCAGAATGTACTGTGAAAATCGAAAATCTCTTTTATCGGGATTCAGGATTGTCAGATTGACCTCTCCAGAAACATTTTCTAAAAATCTTAAAAGGATAAGGAATTTCCGATCTCAGGTCTCTTAAGAGATATTTTTTTTATTCTACACCCGTTTAACATTAAATCATCTCTAAAAGTTTACTTTCAGAGCTAGGACAGTTTTGTTTTGATTCTTGTTTAGTAGGCTAGAGATAAAAAGATTCCTACTTTTTCTAGAAAATTACTAGAAAATTTAAAACTTCATAGGAAATTTTTTCTTTATTTCATGATTTCCATACCAGAAAAGTTTCAAATTTCCGTTTCATACAATTACCAACAACAGAAAGTTTATCTAAAAAAAACAAAATCGAAAGCAGTAGTATCGCTCCCACATAATGAAATAATTTATAGATCTATACTAGCTTGGGTTCAAAGTCCTTACCGAATTTGGGTAGCATTGAAACAGTTTTTAACAGTTTTGCTTATTATTAATATTATTTTCAGCATAAGGGAGTGCAGCTCCAATTTGAGGGAAAGCAAAAGATTTAGGGGGAGTGGTCTTCATGCTTATGGGCAGAGGGGGTTTCAGGGCCCAGGCACTCCTAAAGTCCTCAATTTTCCAGAACTTATGGACATTTTTTATTTATATTATTATCAAATAAAATGTGTACAAACGCAATTTTTCAATAAATATGTTTTTACTCATATAGAATAAGTACTGAAGAAGGGGGGTATTGAAAAACTAACCCCCAGAAATGAGAAGATCCGATCGGAAATCTATCATGAGTGTGCAGAATTCCAATTTTTCTAATTGCTTCCACAAGGTATAGATTTCAAGACAGACAGGCACGAAAATCCCTGCGTACCCAGCTGATATAGACACAAAACTTGAAAATATATAACAATATCATGCTATTGTAATTTAGTGTTTTTTTTTAAGTTACGACATACATTTGTATTTGTCAGTTTAGATCCAGACGAAAAAAAATGCCAATATAGGGTTTCATTTTTTACTGCATTACAGCATTATCGACTGAACTGCACAGCATTTCCTGGAACCATTTACAGCTACAGACACAATTTAATACTTTATTTCGTTTCAGAAAACAATAAAATGACAAAACCAAACCACTCTCTATTTGGGGAACCGGTTTTTCGGTTGTACAGCCGTTGGGTGCTTATGAAGGCATCGAGCCAAGTGGGAGAGATGGGTGGAATTTACGCCGCAGGGAACAAGGCTCGCCTTGTCCTTCGATTCAATACCGTTTAGCTTTTGCCTCTGACAAAATAAATTTAGATTGGATCACATTGGAGGACATGTGATCATTTAAATGGAGTAAATATTACTAATATGCGGAAGGTAATGCATGATAAATTAGTGACAATTAAAACAAAATACCTAGGAGCATACTAGTAGAGAAATCACAGGTCAGACGTCCTTATATCCCTGACCTCTTTCAGCATCAGGCTAGAACAGAGCAGAAGTACTACCCCGCTTCCCTTATTATTTTGGTAAACCTGGAGCTGTGGGGCACATTAGAAGGAAGCCCTAAAACATTCTGAAAACTACTTTAAAGTATGATAAAGACTCAGCTCATTCCTAAAGGCACATTTCTTCACTTTACCCACCCATCCCCCGGACGGATTAATGTCCAGCCCACTATACATTGCCCTATATATTAGAAGAGCAAAGACGAACTCGTGTTAATATTAACCGAAACAAAAAAAGGACTTGATAAATACATACATCAAAAGAATCGAACACTTCTGGTGTCAGTGTGGCCAGATTGGCTTATTTTACGCCAAACTGGCTTATTTTGTTGGCGACTGGCGTGAAAATTTTTGGAACTGGCTTGTGGCTTAAAACTTGGCTATTTTTATTTTGAACTGGCTTATTTCTTGGCGTGATTTACTTTTTCGGGAAGAATTTATATTTTTGGCAATTCATCCGATTTTCGAACGGACGAACGAACGAATGCTCACGAAAGGTCAAAATCACGTTTTAACTCTATGGTCAAAATGCGAATCTAACCGCGGCACTGCGGTGAAGTTTTCAAATCCTAAGAGACACGTGGCTTCGTAACAACAGCATAAAAAGCATTAGCCATTAAGTCATGGGGTTGAACTACAGCTGAAGGTACAGTATATTAGCTGTTACTTATCAGTATAGAATAACGCCAGGAATCAAACTCATAACAGACATGTCTGTAACATCTACAGATCCTGTTTAACTGTAGTTCATGTGAGTTGTCCAGGAGTCGTCATGCTGTCGTCATGTACACTCTAGCTATTTTCTGTGGTTTGTATCTCTGTACAAACAGATTGGGTACACAGCCTAGCCGACTGGGTCCACACCCCAATGCATTGGGTACTGCCCTCAATATATTGGATACCCCCATACCCGTTTTCACTTTTTGTCTAGGTCTATTCTGAGAAAACCAATGGCCAATTTGCTTCTTCCTTTGAGCATATTTAAACTGAAGTGATGCAAAGAAAACCTCAAATATAAATAGGCTAAATGTATTTTCTCAGAATAGACCTAGACAAAAAGTGAAAACGGGTATGGGGCAGTTGGGGATATTAATTGTTTTATGTACTACCATCAACATAATGTACTACTTCACCCCTGCAGTAGTACACCACAGGATCTGTACCTAAGAATTTGAGTGCTACACTCCACAATCAGTACTACATTAAACATGGCATAGGTCCTACTATGCTATATATGGAGTAGGTCCTGCTATGCTCTATATGGAGTAGTACACTTGGTTAGATGTAGGTATCAAATTCTGAGGTACAGATCTTGTGGTATACTACTACAGTGGTGAAGGAGTACATTATATGTTGATGGTTGTACATAAAACAATTAATCCCTAACTGGTATGGGGGGGGGGGGTACCCAATGCATTGAGGTGTGTACCTCAATGCATTAGCTACCAGCAAATTGGGTACATGCCACAGAAAAATAGCTGGTGTACATGACTGGTTTGCACCCCCATTTTTAGCAGTGATGAGCATCAGCTTGTGACATAAGCAAACCTGAAGCAATCAATCTTGTTTCAGACTCACTTTTATTCATTTTTCCCAATGTATAAGCCTATAGTTAAATACTAGAGAAATTAGTTATATATAATATAGGCTAATAGCTAATATGTAATAAAGTACCATATAATACTAATGAAAATATCAGAAAGAGATATATAAATACAGGAGCAGGATAAGTAGATGAGTTACCCTTGCTTTGATGTCTGATTTCTTTGTTACTGTTGCTGTAGCCTAGGCCTATAGGGTAAGACTCCTAGTGATTAGCCAGTGCCTAATCTGAGCTGTATCTCTGATTAGAATGCAGTATGTCCTTTACCATGCAGCTGAGACTTTAATCTTGACCACTACTAATTTTCAGAATTATCAATCTTGGCCAATAGTCTACAAATCTTGACCACAACATTGATAATTAAACATGAGACATTACCTTTAACAGACAGCAACTATGGAAGTCATCCTATAGTTTTGTTATTTAGAAAAAAACCTTTCAGATTTTGAAATAAACAAGGTTCATTGTTAAATTTAATCAATCAACTGTAGACAATCAAGGCAAGTGTCCTGAAAATCAGATCATTGACCCCTCTTCTTTCTGGGCTGGGTTGACAATAGATCCAAATCTTTAATTTGTTCTTCTTTTCTCATGATAAGTTCATACACTTCTTCTTGGGAGAATTCAATTTTTACTGAATGAGATAATCCCTTACTACATAGTTTCTCTTGTTGTAAAAAATATGTTACTGTTATAGTAAACTGCCTTGTTGTAAACACTGCTTATTAATATTCAAAATGTGGATGAATATGGAAAGATGTAAATCAGCTATTAGCTAATAATGTGAGGTAACATCATAGTAGGGTTTATCTAATTCAATATAGTCAGCGTATTTTGACCTACTATATATGGTGTTGTAGATTTAGATCTATTGACAGTTTTCTTTCCAGTATTTTACAATTCAATAGCATATGCTCAGGGGTTTCTTCTGTGTTTTTACAGTACCTGCAAAATGGGCTATTGGCAACTTCTCCATTTGGCTGCTTTATTTTGTATGAAGGAGAGTGGTGGTTGAAGTTAGCTATATTTGAACACAGGCAGTTGAACCAGACTGATTGTATACTGGTTGGAAAGGGGGATAAATTTGGTGGCTTTAATTCAAGCAATGTTTTTAGTCATAATCTAGTCGTATCCCTTATAGTTAGAGATTTCACTGGTTCCATTTGGCTTTTTGCTACTTGCTTTGCTATCTTGTCTGCTTTTTCATTTCCTTCTTTACCTAGATGACTAGGTATATATTGAAATTTAGTAACAAAGCCTAATCTTCCAAGGCTGCTTAGGTTTTCTTTGGTTTGATGTAGGCCTATGCCCAGTGTTTCAAAAGTAGTGTTTCATAGGATATAGAGAGCAGATTTGGAGTCAGAGAATACTACTATATGTTTATTGCTCTGTTTCAGTTTAATTAGGGTCTCTAAGCACAAATTGATTGCAGCTACTTCAGCTGTTAATGTGCTGGTCCCTGCCTTGTGTTTTTTCACTATGCATAGGCTGAGCTCTTTTAAAAAGCATCCACTTCCGCATCCCTCTTCACTTAAAGATCGATCAACATATACTGGGGCATATCCATTAAATTCCCTTTTTAAGAGCTGTTTGAAATCATGGATTGCAGTTTGGGATTCAATTTGTTCCTATTTTGAGGGGAGGAATTCTAGTTTAACCCTGGGGTGATTGATCTCCAATTAAATTCGAATTCAACTCCTCCATACTCTCCTCCAGACTGCTCATGCTGGGTGGGCTTATAATAAAAATTAACCAGGAAAATATTAATTTTTAAAAGATTTAATCAGTCGGAATAACACAACTACAAGTGTAACTTGACCCCACAAAACCCCTGGAGAAAGGTATTTAAGTTATGACATTTCGCGAGTCAAGAGCCTCCATGCAAGATGACCTGAATGTGAAATTTTACCCAGGGCTGAGTTTTTTCTGAAATTAAACTTCTGAAATCAAAAATTAAACTTCTTTAAGTCAGTATTGCAATGTAAATCTATAACCCAGCTGTGTTGCAAGATGTTTAAAAAATCATCTTTTAGTAATTAGAAGTCGTCATAATAGGCGGGATATATTATTCAAATATTGTTACAAGCACAAGCTTAGCTTGGACCTTATTGTCAATTTTTGCTCCAAGATGAACTAACAGATTCAGTTTATTTTTCTATACTCTTTTCAGATTGAATGTCATTCACCCCTAGCGAAAATAAAAATGAAACGTTCAACTGGATATGATGGAAACGGGCAGAAAAAAATTTCATATTTTTTCACTGTTACTAGGCCTTCCAACTCAACTGAACTGGACAGTGCTGGAACAGATGGTGCTGATGGTGGTGGATCCGAGCCAAAACGAGCTTTAATAGACAAATCAGCACCTGAAATTAGTATAGGGACGAGAGATAGCAGTGCCATCACCAAATACAGACGAGTTGTTCCATCAAAAGTTAAAATAGTGGCAAATTTGTGTAATGATTCATCAGCCCAAGATTCAGTGGCACCTGATGAGTCAGATGACAGTGACTCTGAGACTGACAGCATGGACAGTGATAGCAGTGCCACCAGCCACTACAGGCAAAAACGAGCTGTTCTACCAAAGTCTAAGACAGTGGCAGAGCTGTTAAAAGAATCAAAATTAGTCCAAGAACTGGTGGATCCAGACGTAGCGGGCTCTACCTCCGAAGTGGTGAACAGTCACTCAGATGCTGGCAGTCCGACACCAAAACTAGTCCCAGAAAGGGTAGTTAAAACCTCTCTTTTTAAACTTGGTGTACCTCAAGCATCTACTGCCAAGCAGATTGTTACCTCAGTCTCTACTAAAGTACTTAAGCCTGTCCTAGTCCCAGAAAGGGTGGTTCAAACCTCCCTTTCTAAACTTCGTATACCTCGAGCATCTACTGCCAAGCAGATTGTTACCTCAGCCAACCAGATTGCTACCTCAGGGTCTACTAACGTAGTTAAGCCTGCCCCGTCCAAAATTACTAGTAATATGCAGAACCCTAACAAAAAGACTGAAACAAACAATCAAAATTGTGTTGAAAGTGAAACAGGAGAAATGGTGTCCAGAAGCCAAAATGAAGGAAGCAGCAAGGAACCTGAAGAAGGAAGAAATGTTACACCAAGAGCCAGTATGATAAAAGTTGTGAAAAAGAGCTATGAAAGACTATATCAGTCTGTGTGGGAGAAAGATACAAAATTCCAAGGCTGGCTTCAGCGTGTTCAAGGTGATGACACAAAAGCATCGTGTAAAATCTGCAATGGTACAGAGCTTAGGGCTCACAAACATGATATTGAGCAGCACATGAAATCGAAAAAGCATGAGAAGAAGGCAGCAAGTCTGAAAATACAGAAACCAGTCGCTGAATGTGGTGAGTACTTTTCTTTTGAGCATGGCTTAACAATAGGGGGGTCCCTACGTTCTTGTCATCAAGACACCTACCAGAAAGAGTGGTCTTTGTAGCACTCCTCCGAAACTTCGTCAAGGAGGCACATTTGTGCCTCTATAAAGAGGCGACCCACCACAATGTAAAGCGATTTCCGGTCCTAGCGGTCGGAGTGAGACAGCGGTGATTGCATTTTGTAG
>JAQQPU010000065.1:75082-165229 GCA_029168905.1 Artemia sp. Kazakhstan ARC1039 | reverse complement strand
TTATGAACTCAAAGGGGCACACTCAATACCCCTTATTGGTGGAATCAGACAGGGGATAAACCAAAAGTGTGGGTGTATATGTGTTTGAACCGCATCGTAACACATAGTTTTTCCTATACCCGCGAGAAGCCAGTATTTTTTGTAACAACACCCACAATGCATCTATTTCAAAACACATCCTTCGTCCAAAGTAGCAGCTATAATTTGATGAGATATTAATAAATCCATGCTAGAATGCCAGAACTGTTTATTAAGAGTTCAAAGCTGCATATCAAAAATTGTACTCATGTATGCTGCCGCTCTTTGGCAATGTTAGTTTTCAGTAGAAGATACCTTTTAACAAATGCCGGTGTAATGTTTCGGCCATACACGGCACCACTTCCCACATCTACCTTTCGACAGAAATCAAACATCCGACTCTTTTCACGCTCAGTCGTGTTTATGTCTCCATCTAACACCTTTAGGGCCTCCTCGAGCATTTGGCTGTTGCTGTTGATTCTCTTAGCTACCTCATTGATGATAAATTGTGGAGTAAATTTAGAATAGAATGCGTACAAGATGTCTGCAGGAAAGCCTTTGAGATCGTCTTGTTCGGGAGCCTCAACTATTGTACGAGGATCAAAACTCAAGCCAAGCTCATCACATAGCTCATGCCTCCAGCGATTTAGAATGTCCATGTTTTGAGGTATGCAACTCGGAGTGGGCACTTCGCCAAACCAATAATTGCTAGTTTCCGGAGACTGGCATATATAGGACGGTATGACTGCTGTATCAAACACTTTCTCCTTTTCCTGTGCAACAACCATCTTGAAAAAGTCCTCTAGTGGGCTTTCTTTCCTTATTCTGCTTGTTAGCCGGTAATAGACAAACATCATTCCCGAGATCTGTCTATCTGGGCATTCCTTCAGCCCCTTACAGATCTCTTCAATACTCCATTTAATCTGGCTGGTAGGAACAGATCCAGATAAAAGGGTAAATATTGCTTCAATCAGGTTCTTGGCCTCCAACACACTTCTGGCTGGCAACGGCCATTCCTGATACTTGTCCCTTGGATTATAAATGTGGTGTATAAGTGCCTCCATAGTCGTTCGAGTATCATGGGCGACGAATTTAGATATATTCTTGTTCCATAGCCTTGTGAGACTATCCTCATTGAGCTTGGATGCTGGGATTGGCTCCAACTTGAATTCCCTCAACATATCGAAGTTCCAGTAGATACGCTGGCTTCGAAAATTAGCATACACTTGCTCGACTTCAACTTCTTTCTCTTTAGCCTCGACATCGTCAAGTATAACCCTAGATCCGAATATTGCCCGCAACTCTGTCCGACCAAGAGTCGTTCCCTCTCCAAACTCGGAAATAACATTTTCGCTCACATCCAGCAAGCGCAAAAATCCGCCCAGATATCCCACTCCATTTGGCAGTGATGTTAGATAGTTCCCGGCAAGTTTCAGCTCTCGAAGCCCCTTTAACTCACCCAATGCATCTGTTAAGGAGGTTAGACTATTTCCACAAGCGTGCAGCTTTTTGAGGAGCTTCAGTTTTCTTATGGAACTGGGCAGTTCTTCCAGCGAATTTCCATCAACTAGAAGCTCCAGCAGATTCTCCAATTTCCCTATTTCGGGCGGTAGATGTTTTAGTTTATTTCCACAGGCATGAAGTTTTTTCAGGAGCCTCAGACTTCCTACAGAACCTGGCAGGTCTTTCAATAGATTTCCATCAAGTATAAGCTCACGTAAATTATTTAGCTCTCCTATCTCGGGCGGAATGTGAGCTAGGTAGTTGTTTGAGAGGTATAAAAACATCAACTGCCTGCATTTTTGGAGCGTAGAGCCATCCAGACCCATAATTGAGTGGTTATCCAGATTTATCATGTTTGCGACCTCTCCGATTTACCGAACACGTAACAGTTTGCACTTGCACACAGTATTGGTGTTACAGAAAGGAGCAGAAGAGCAACGGTCTGGACCTTGTGCATGGATGGAAACTCAAAAATAAATTTATACGATGTATGTAAAGGGGATAAGGGACAGCTGTCTATTGTCTCCTACGACACACCTAGACAAAAATCAAAGAGGGTGTGCAGGTTATATGCTTGAGGAAGCCTCTTGAGATACTTGTGCAATTCCCTATAATGCCTAATGCGGCTCCAAAGTCCGCATATTTTTTTCAAGGCAACAGAACATCCTATCGTCTATCATGAATTCTTGAGCAGTAGACTAAGAATCATCAATACGCCTGACACTCTCCATTACCCAATTGTTACCGGGGCAAGGAGTCTTGTGCTTACAAGTTATCTACAGGAATATGATATACTATAAAGGTACCGGCATGCTCTTTACTGTTCTCCAGCCTTCATGCGCTTCATTGGAGATATGATGCTAGTGGAGGCAGTTGAGAAGGTTTCAGATATATTTTCTGGCTTCTAAGAAAAACTAACTGCTTGGTAGGGACCAAATCCATACCGCGAAGCAGCTTTTTACAGGCACTGTGCTTGAATCTCCAGCACCAGGTGCCTTAAGATATAAGAACTCGGAACGTGCCGGCTGTCTTGGGCGCAGTGGCATAGAGTATAAATTATTTATGTACTGGTTCTATATTACATCTAAACACCACGAAGAATACTACTCAAGCGGCACACCATAATCCACCCGATTATAATACCAGCTAAGAGCAAGCAGGTCACGATAGACACCAAAACCTCGTCTGGAGTAATCTTTGACGATTCTTTTTGATACATGTAGTAGGATAAAAAAAAATTTCAATTTACCAACTTGGGTGATCGATGTCCATGTGCTTCCGCGAATAGTCAGAGCAATGACCAAAGCTCATTTCTGGGCAGTAATGAGCGTGAGATTTCGAATTCCAGGCGCCGCGTCCCCTGAATGTCTCTATCCAGGGGCAATATTAGATATCCAAACCGGCCATCTCAGTGACGCAATAGATGTGTTCACTAGCATTCCCCAAGCTTTACTGACTCGAAACTCCCGGAATCCGCCACCAAATGCCAGAGAAAGAAAAGCCACATTGACACTGGACCAGACCAGAAACACAAAAGTCCCCGTAACGGCAATAAAACAACGACATACACTCTTGTTAGGTAAAACCTGTCTTTTATTTCTAGGAGTCCCCGCACACACAGCAGGCGCACGGGCCACTCCGGCACTTGGATCGCATAGAGCACAGGGCCCAAAATCTATAGCTCCTCATCCTTGCTGCTGGTACTGGAAAACAAAGACAGGAATTCGAGCACAGCACAGAGAACACCACCAGCTATAATGCCACAAACTAAAAACGCTAGGGCGAACTTGGGACCCCCATTAGTGAACGCCTCGCCAAATCCCTTTATCACCGCCATAATGAAGCCCCCACCGTTTTCGCTATCCATAGGGCACCCAGAACAGCTTGTTATAAATAAAAAATTTTCAACAGAAAATCAAATGAGGCATCTGAAATTAATCCGGTTTCTGCTTTAATGACAATAGCTTCACTTGTATTATCACATATTATACCGGCAAAGTAGCTTCTGGCTTAGGATATATGGTACACCACCACACGGATACCGAGGGAATACCAGAGAATGGCTCCATTCAAGCACCTGCCACAGTAAAAATCCGTTTCTTTCGGTGCACAAAAAAACTTCGATCAAAACTTGCATGATACCATTGATTAAAGATAGCAGAATATATGAAAGTCAACACATATTCCATGCACATACCGAACACTACACTTCCCATTCCGGCCCATCACTGCCACAGCACATACCTCCACAATTAAACCATGAAAATTTTGCTGAGCCTGCCACGAAGCAAGCCACAGGAAAAAGAGTACCTGGAGCGTATGGGTCTCTAATTTTGTATAGGAGCATGTGGCCATACATCCTAGATGTTGAGCCTGCTCTTTTATCAAGAAGACACAGTTCTACAAATCAAAACTCCTCTGTTCATCGTCTTTTGGCTTGAAAATACTGAAAAGTCCCTTGATTTTGGAATTTGCATCACTTTCTGGCTGTGGTTTTTCGCTAACAGTCTCGGCACGGGATGCATTGGTCTCTTTTATGATGTAATCTTTCTTGGGAAAGCAATATGTGTGCTCTTTGATCATTTCGCACACCGTGCTTATCAACATCTCGTTTATGGAGCTAGCGGTCATATTCCTCTCGCATAGGGATCGCCTCAGTCTTTCCATTCTCAGGACGGTCTCAGTGGGAGCTATCTTTAGCTCAGTTCGATGTAATAGGTGGAGCAGCAGACACAGATCGGATGTATCGTTGTCGGGGAGCGGAAAGCGCAGGTACTGTACTATATCCTGTATGTTGTCTCTAATGAGAATTACGAATATTATGAGAGCTGGTGTGATTGTGCCGCTTCGCAGGTCCCTGTCGAGAACCTCGCTCATGTCAGAGTGGGACAGGCCTAGGGTGTGCAGAAGAGTGCAGACCTGATAAGATTTGCATGCTGAAATTCTGTCGCGATAGGCCGTCTCTGTGGCCGCGGAGCTCCTGAGCACAGTTTCTAGTATACTTAGGGCAGACGGATCTGTCTCCGAACTCCGGAGCAAGGTGGTAATGTCCAAATACCTCTCCATCAAGGCGTTGAAGACGTCGTTGTTACCATTAAGAAGGTTGCGGATGAAGTCATATCGCTTCTCCTCGAGTGCTGTTGTCACAATACTGGGGATGCACAGCTGCTGCTGCGCAGCCTTGTGGCTTTTGCTGAGAGGATTGAGGAGTGCATTGGAAACCTCGATGTCCATACGCCCGACTGGCGCAAGGGACACCATGATCTGGATCAAGCCTGCTTTTACGAAATAGTCCTGGTTGCTTGTGGAAGCTCTCAGTAGATACAGAAGCAGTTCATAGTGGTCATTGAGCTCTGCCATCCTGGACTTATTTCGTTTAATAGACCCGAGTTTCTCGAGAATGGCTTCCAAAAAGCCCTCAAACACAACTCTGTTTGGCAGGTGCTCACTACCCCTTAAAAATCCCTTGACTGTCTGGAGATATCCGCCTTGTAATAGTTGCGTGAGAACGGCAGGCACCTCTGGATCTCGGGCTAGCAAGCTATACAGCTGCCCAGAGTTGATGGACTCAAGAAGAAAGCTCAGCTCTCCCGGTGACCTTCCAGTAAAGATCCGAATGTTCCCGTCGTCCTCACATATTCTATCGACCAGACCTTCCTTGGCTTGTGTTCTGCATATATTGTCCAGTATCTTTGCCTGATAGGAGATATCATCGGTGCTTTCTATGGATTTTACGAGAGATGGTAAGCAGCAGGCCGCAACCTCTGTTGGATTGTCCAGGGACTGCTTGTAGAGCTCTGCCAGCGCATCCAGCCTGTCCTCCTCATATGTTGCAGAGGATAGCCTGCTGTTCAGACGCTCCAGTATCTCCTTGGTGGGACGGGCTGCTCTGTTCCACCGCTGAAGTGCCATTAGGGTGTGCCGTGCAAACAAATTAAAAATAGGCTATCCTTGCATCTTTCTTGATATCCTGCAGGGCTGTGCCTGTGTCTATTTCCTGGACCCTGGTGTCCTCTTAGATAGGTCGTCTACTCCGACGTTCCTGGCTTTTCATAGGAAGGAAGTGGGAAACTACTCGTGAACATACTTGTAATGGTAGATGGTACTTAGGATACATATACAGCTAGCTCAGAATTGTTTATTGTTATGTCTGCTGTAATTCTGGTGGGGATACCTGGGCTGGCTGTAGTACAATTTGTTCACTCTCAGAATGTTTTGGTTAGCAACGTGATAGTCCTCTCCACCGCGATAGTACATCGGATGGCTCACAGACATCTCGGGATTCATGCCCACATGGTATGGTCCGTGGTACGGCTCCTGGGCCAGCCCGCTTGTATATATTCCAGAGCTCTCTTGTTTTCCAGGATAAAAGCTCCCCAGGTTGCAGTAGTTTTTGAGATAGGAGACAGATGCAGGCGGGAGTGGTGGCCTAGTAGAAGTGTAGGGCAGTGCGCCGGCGAAGAACGCAGTAGAAGGCGGGGTTCCTAGATTGGACTCGTGGGAGAACCCCCTTTCCAGCTCATCTTGAGTGGAGAACAGCAATGCCTGCGATGGAAAAGCCGTCTGGTGTGCCTGAAGCATCCTGTCGCCCCGGTCCCTCCCGTGCTCGCTTTGTTTTTTGATCTTGGCGCGTTTGTTTTGAAACCAAATCTGAACTTGGCGCTGGTTCATATTCAGCTTGTTTGCCAGCTTAATCCTCATCTCCTTGTTGGGTCTCATGGTTGTCTTACACACATGCTCCAGAGCCAGCAGCTGGTCAGGTGTGGTCCGGTTCCTCTTCTTACTTACATGGTGGGGCTCAAGCTTGATCTTCTGAAACTTGCCATCGAATCCTATCTGGAACGAGCTGAAGTCTCCGCGAGCCTCGCGAAGACCTCCTCTGTCATCATTGTAATACCCCAGGTGACTGCTTTTGTTTTCGTTCATTGAAATTTTACTAAATCTTATATCATCGGTGAGGCTCCTGGCGAGATCTTTCTGCTGCTGCACCTCATTGCATCCACGATTATCTCCATGCATCTCCACAAATAGACTGGCCTTCCTGGATCTGTCTGTGTTATTTTGATCCATGCCCTGCACCCATACCTAATAATTTTTTTTATAGGCAGATGCCTAACAAATGATAGAAAACTGGGAGCGGTGCTGCACCCGTATGTATAGTCTCTTGCCTCTAATGAGACATGCCTGGTGCTAGAAGTCCATCCAGAATTGAGGGGTCACTCAATAGTTGGAGCAATGGAAACAAGCGCACCCATGTGATGAATATCAGTACCTGCAATCAGAAGTAGAAAGAATTTATTATATGAGTGGATCATCACCCATATTTCTCGGATCATTGAGATTGCCCGTCAAATCGGCCGTGGAACTCCTGGCCTTCTTCGTCAAGAGCTTCTTGAATGTTCCGCGCTTGTAACAATAGGCTACGAAGAAAATAATGCTGAGAGACAGAAAACCCCAGAAGATGTATGCCGATAGCGTGTTGGCAAAAATATATCCACTGACCGTGCTCATCAAGCTAGTGGGCTCAGGAATAGGAGTTTGGGGTACATTAGAGGAGGAAGAGAAGATCCGGTAGTAAGCTTCTAGAAATATGCACAAAGCGGCATCAAGGATGAACAAACGGCCGAGCAGCTCTTCTTGAACTTTCCTCAAACCCGACAGGCCAAGCAAACCAAGAAAGATGACGATACATGGAAAACAGCTGGAACCAAGAACGGCTTCAGCCGTAATCCATCCAAGCTTGTAACACAGAAGCAGACACCCAGCCGGTACAGAGGCAGAGAGGATGAGTTTCCCTCTCAGTCCTTCTGTTTCCTTATTTGACGATAAAGTGTATGCCCCGGCAGCACCAATTATAATGGAGGTGGATACGCTCAATACAATAGGGATCAGGGTTTTGGCTACGAGAGTTTCCAGTACCATATGGGGGGCTAGAGATTTTACAGAACTTATTCTGATCTGAATAATTATTAATTTTAATTAACCCCTAATGACAGCCTATCAAGTCTCTCCCCTTTTTGAAAAACAGCTTGAAAGTTGGTAAATTGGGATCGATTCGCTTTACCGAACTGATTGTAGGATTCAGGGGTAAGGATTGGTGGCTCTTCCCCTGGAAGAATGCTGAAATGGAAGTGATCAAATGAGTGTACGGCCTCATTGAACAGGTAACGAGATGGGTGCAACTCCGAAGCACCATAATGAGAGCTCAAGACACATATCATATCTCTGCTTACATGGCTGGTACAAGCAATGATTTGGCCGTACTACACTTGCTGGTGGCTCTGCGGCAATAATGTGGGTAATAAAGTGTAGTATGGCAACATCTGGTGGGTGAAAGGTTTTATTTAGAGGCTGAGGCAAACAGGCCAAAACATCACTGCAACCCAAAAAAAAAGGAAGAATATAACACCTATAGGAAAATATATCCGATAATTCCCATGAGTGCCAGGATGGCTATAGCGAAATGGCTTTTTTCGTAGGCTGTGGAAATTAGACAAATTGAGCATAATCCGGCAAAGAGAACCACAATACCGAGAATCTTTACAGGGAGATTAAGAATTGCAAACATGCGCGTAGAGGGCTATTTTTTTTCAGAATTGGTAAAATTTTTCGGATATCAGCAGCTTAACAGTCAGTAGAGTCGGACACAGTGCATTGAAGGATATGTATCTTAGCACTACAGCCAGTAATGGTGCTGTGGGGATGTCAATTTTCATCTCAGACTAGATCCCATTTTCTATGTAAGATTCCTATTATTGAAAAAGCCTAGTTTAAAGGTCTGGCATCAGTGGAGCCATCGCCCTTCCAGAGTCGTTGGAGTGTGCCGTGCTTGTAGCAGTAACCTATGGCAGAGACGGCGCCAAGAACCACAAGGACACAAAAGGCATAGACAGACAGCGTATTGGTGAAAGCATATCCGCCAAAGAACGATTCCCAGCCAAACAGTCCGGAGTCGGGAACAGCCGGGGCGGAAGACTTTGTGAAGCAAAAATATATGTCGATAATACACACGATGCAGTTGGCAAGAAACAATAAATAGGCAACTGTTTGTGGCATGCAGCCCTTATATCGCATCCCGACGATATAAGCATGGTTGAAAATCCATATACCTATAACAAATTTTATGAGAATGGTGGAGGAATCGCCAGATGTGAAAAGGCCCATGTGGGGCAATCATCCAATCATACTTATATAAGGGAGTAGCAAAGATTGTCGAGTCTAATTAATATTAAAAAAATAAACACTTTAATGCCCTACAGATGCGCATCTTGAGTAAGATCTTTACGGAATGCTAATGGCTTGCGTGGGCTCGTTTATCTTCTGGAGATCGGCTATTCAGCTCTATCCATGCTGTTGTCGGCAAGACTGGCATTTCTCTTCCAGAACCGCCGGAATATGTTGTGGTTGTAGAAAACCATGTAATAAGCAACACAGAAAAATGCCAAACCCCAGAACACCCAGCAAAATGCAGTATTGGAGAAAATGTGCTTACCAACAACACTCTCTTCAACGGCTGGTATGTGCCCCATCCTGTATGCAATTGCGGGGTGTCTCAAGAATTCGTGTACTAGGATGCATCCGACTACTAATGACAGGATTATATAGGCAATGGTAGTGTTGAGGATTCTGTACTGGGGTCACAAAATTTTCCATCAAAACTTTCCAGAAAATCCCACCAGAAGTAATTATTATCGCCCATGATTAGCGCATATCTCTAACCACCATCCGCATGCTCTTGTGGCTGGGCAGGGATGAAATGGAGCACAAAACAACAAAGGAAGCACCGGGGGACGGCATTTAATTCAGCACTATGGACAGAGTCTATCTTGGTCCCTTGGGAACAACGAAAAATATCGGATGTCGTCGAACCCAAAATACGATTTCAAGAGTCGCTCAAACCCCATCCCGCACCCAGCATGTGGTGGTGGGCCAAACTTAAACGGCTCTAGGTAGCTAGAAAGAGACTCTATGGAAATCCCCTTGGCCAGGATGGCCTCTGTGAGCTTCTCATAGTCGGTGATCCGCTGGGCACCCGAGAGGATCTCCTCTCCCCGGAGAATGAAGTCGTATGATCTGGTGGTGCCGTCGGCATTGGCATAGGTGTAGAAGGCTCGTTCAGAGGCGGGATAGTCCCTGACCACAAACATGTCCACCCCATGTAGTGCTTTCACAGCCTCTCCAAGAACTTTCTCGTGCTCCCTGCTGAAATCGTCACTGTAGGCGATCTCGATCCCCCGTGACTTGAGGAGGTCAACACACTCTCGGTGGGTAATGATCACTGGATCTCTGTTGTATACAATATCGTCAAAATGCTTATATCTCTTGATGATGTCCAGCTCCTCAGAATACTCGGCCTTCAGAGAGTCGAAAATGAAAACCAAGACAGAGTGGATGAATTTGATAACGTCGATGTATGTTCCGTCCAACTCCATTTCGATGTCTAGTCCAGTAAATTCGCTGAGATATCTGTTGATGTTTGACTGCTCGGCCCTATAGACGTGCCCAATCTCAAAGACACGCTTCAGGCCACCAACCACCGCCATCTGCTTATAGAGCTGCGGGCTCTGAGCAAGAAACGCTGGCCTGCCGAAGTAGTTGACACCAAACAGATTGGATCCCCCCTCAGACCCCGACTGGATAATCTTGGTGGTCTTGATTTCAAGAAACCTGTTTCTCCGCAGAAAATCTCTGAAGAAGAACATCACACCATCCATAACCCTGACAATGGCATGGGTCTGCCCCATCCTCAGATCGAGAAATCGGTTGTCGAGCCTTATGTGGTATCCGACATTGCAGATGCTCTTGTTTCTGGCCCTCTCCTGTTCCGTCGCTGCTGCATCCTTCAGGCTAAATGGGAGAGTCTCTACTACAGCCCCCAGAATCTCCAGCCCAGAGAGCTCAAGCTCAATGTCCCGCTTCGTACAGCTGAGGACCGGCTTCTCGGTTGACTTGACCCTGCCCACAACCTCGACATAGCATTCCAACGATAACTGCTTGAGAGAGAACTTGTCCTCGTCAAAATCCCCGGATTTTTCTATTATGCCCTGCACTGTATCAAGCTGGTCCCTGATAGTGATAAAAACCACATGCTTGGTGGCCTTGAAGACACTAACAAACCCCCTTACCTGAACGTCTTTTCCAGCCAAATATTTGCTTAGGTCTCTCACCTCGAGCATGTGGCTCTCTGCACATGTCTCCATGGGATAAAATTTTTGGGAGTTTTTTGGTTCAGCAGCGCACCCAAGTGTCTTCCCATCCAGTGCCTAGAGCCGCCACACAGAAGCCCAGATCTCCATGGCCTTGGACCACCACTGCACATCTGCCAATTGATCTGTTGGTGTTTCAAGGCCGCTCCTAAAACATTGTTTCAGCCTGGGCACATAAATGATGGCTGTGGGAAAGAGACATGGCTTATATGCTGGAAAAGACGGGCTCATCAAGGTGTGCATTGGATGCCGCCATGACAGAGCTTTTCACGCAAAAAAAGTTTGCCGACCTGATATATGACTCACATTCCAAGGGGCAGGACTACTTTCTTGCCAGGGTGCACTGCAAAGAGAGGGACCCAAAGTCCGGCCATACAATATACTACTGCTACGATGCAAAGCAGCTGTGCAAGTATGTTTTTGAAATGGTCATTACTGCCGAGGGCCGCAAGATCAGAATCAAAAATTTCAAGGACCCAGTAAACCAAAAGGATATCGGAGAAACAAACTTCTTCAGGCTCAGATTTGATAGCGAAACTCCGCTCAAGGCGGAGTACATCGGCAACCATGTCAGTTTCCTGGAGTCCAACATCTTCAGAAGCAAGCTCTTCTACCAGGAGGATCCGCTCGATGCCCTTAGCGTCAACTTCCAGTTCAAGAATGCTGAAAAACTGCCTTATATAAAAAAAAAGAAAATCATCGATGTGTTCATCTTCATAGTGCTGCTGCTCGTCATGGGCCTGGTCATTTTTGTGGGGGTCAAGTCCACCAAACACCGGTCCAAGGACACGCCGGTAGCAGTGGGTATCAAAAAAGACTGAGTAATAAATTATATTGATTTTGTGGCTAGGCCTCCTTTTCGGGAGCCAAGATGCCCCCGGCCACAAGCATTGATCTAGTAAATGTTGTCTTTATTAATGGCTCTAATCATTGCCTCTCTTTCTGAGGCTGCTCCAGGATACTCCGCTTGTCCGGGGCTTCTCATTACCGTCCTCAGAGGACTCTGCCACGCTCTCTCCAGATTTCGCACCAATATCCCTGGTGGAAAACCTCGGCACGTAGACACCTCCTCCTGCACTCTCAGAAGTCCCGGGAATATCTCTTGTAGAAAATCGCGGGACATATACACCCTCCGCAGACACCCTCGAGGCCGACGGGTCGGCTGTCTTCTTGGGCAGGTTGGACCACATTTGTGACTTGCGCTCCTCTCTCAGCCTGGTTTCTTCGGCCCTTCGTCTCTCCTCAGCCTCTGCCCTCTCTGATGCCTGTCGCTTCTCAATCAACTTTCCTAGCTGGGCAAATAGATCCTCGACAGTCTCTCTCTTGCCCACAAAAAACGCCTTCTCCTCCTCAAACGCCTTATTTGTGGCACAAAAGTGCTGGAACCTCCTCTCATTCCTTTCTTGATGGAATGCGTCCTCAAACTCAACAGGCATGTGCTTGTTAATGGTCTTTAGCCTCCTGTATGGGAGAGTAAATCGGTTCTTAAAAATTGGTGTTTTTGGTGCTGTTTTCTGAGACCCGCAAATGCCCGATGCGGGCTCCTCCCCCCTGGGGCTCGGAGACTCACTCACGGGCTCATCCCGAGTTCCAGAACCTGCCAGGTTCCCGGGCTGGACTTCTGGCTTGGATACGGCCGGCTCATACATCTTTGCAATACCAAAAATTGTTGTCGTAAACCCCTCAGCACTATCTCTTAGGATTTCGATACGGTCTCCACGCACCTCATGTGGAACCCCGTTCCGCATCAGAAACCCGGCATTCTTTGGACAGTTCTCAACGAACTGTGCACCTCCCAGGATCAGGTCCCATTCCGGATCGCGTGTAAACTCCATAGTGTCAACCAAATTTCCCACAATAATGGAGTCCAGGTCTCTTGCCCTGATTCCACAGAAAAGATCCTTGGGGAACCGCTCGGTCCTGAAGCTAGCACACTCCTTCAGGAGCTCGAATTCTTTCCTGCTAAAATCCACGCCCTCAAGCTCGTTGAGGATGTGCAGAGCATTTAGACGTGCCAGAAACTGGTTGCCTTCCTTGAAAAACTTCGAGATCTTGGAGAAGTACAGTTTTGCAAGGATCTTGGAAGGAAACTGCTTGTTCTGGGCCACCAGATCAGAAATTGTCTGGCATGTCCTGAAGCTCTCAAAGGGATGCAAATTGCCAAGTGCTATTTCCATCAGAAATTTTATGAGGGCATCAAGAAAAGGGCCGTCTTCAATCTCCCGGCAGTGGTGGCGCAACACAGAAAGTATGTGTCTCAGATCCTTCTCTCCGCCGAGCAGGTCGCCTTGACGTTCTCTTAGGAGCTCCAAAACAGGCTCGTATCCTCGAAGGACCAGAAGCCTGTCAACCACCTCCACAAGTTTGGATTGGTTGCTCCGATAGTACTCAACGACCTCGCCGGGACTCGACATGAGGCTGAGTGCGATCCTGGCCTCGGCAATGTCCTTGTGCTCCATGGCCTGGGCAAATTTTGCGGCAAAAAATTGACGGGATCGGAGAGTCATGCACGCGTGGGAGAAGATGGCCATAAGAAGAGGTCAAGAGACCACTGTGATTATGCAAGGCCCACCGCAACTCACAACACAGCACGACACTGTGAATTGGTGTTTGCCTCCGCCCATTTATGACACCCTTCATGGATAGAACTGCTGAGTTTCGCTCCTTTGTGAAACTGCCGGAAGGCGGAGAATGCCCAAAAGAAGGGCATGTTGCCCAGGATAGATTCTACGAGACATTATACAAGAGCATAGCCGAGGTTTCTGAGCAGGCCAGTCTTGCAGGGTCTTACAAGTCCCTGCTTGTTCTGGAGGGAAAGCTCGAGGACCTGCGGAAACAAACAAACCTGCTGCTGGATGCAATAGAAGTGGAAGGATCAAAGGACATGCAGATGCACTTTGAGGGCATTAAGCACATAATTAACAGTGCCATCATAAGGGCTGCGAAGGTCGTTGCCCTGGCAAAGGACAAGGCAGTGGGTGTCGAAGTAGACCTGGCTCCTGAGCAGCCAAAGACTTTCAAAAAGCCAAAAAGACCTGCCGTCGAGACGACCTACCCGGAGTCCGGTGCTGCAGCACAGGAAGGCACCCTGATGAGCCAGGCTCTGGAACAAGAAAATAGAGCGATTGTCGAGAGTACGCAGTACGAGGCCACCCGCCAGCGCCTTCTTAAAATTGAGGCTGTCCAACAGGCCATCCAGGAAAACCTCATACTTCAGGACGAAAGAATAGATAGCATCTGCATCGCAAACGATGCAACAGGGAAGGTATATCGCAGCCTGAACGCAGATGGCGGGCTTGGGCATGGGAGCATGGTCCGGCGAGCCCTCTTTATAGTGATGTTGTGTTTTTCCTGTATCCTGGCATTTCTTCATCTATACTATAGATAAATAAACTAATACGAATGCTTGTCTCACTGGCTCCATCATTTGAGGCAGCCCAAGTGCCACTTTGTCACACAAATTCAAACCAAGGAAAAATTTTGCCCTGCATGCCGAGGCCCGTTGAAATATACAACGGGGTTGTCTATCTCGCTGGAATGTTCATGCAAACCATGGAAGATCTCATTCATATGCTTGGCATGGCTCTGCCATGGTTCGTATGGCTCTGCAACAAGACCGCGGAAATATCACTGGATAACTACAGGTCTATTTATTATCTGACTTGGATGCTGTTTTCAACCACGCTGTTTCTCAACTTTGTGCAAATAGCCACCAAGGGAACCAAGGCCTACAAGGCATGGACAGACAAACTGAGTGGAATAACTATAGTCCTTTCACTGCTGAAGCTGCTGTTTGCCATTTATGGCATTGTGCTTGGCGTGCTCTCGGAAGGCACATATAAGGATGCTTTGTTTGTGCTCGGCCCTTCCAGTGTGTTTCTCCTGGTGGTGGATGCCGGCTTCCACTTTATCTTCTGGAACTATTTTGCAGAACAGTACGAGTGCCTTCTGGACACTACACTCATAACTGGTGTTCTGTTTGTGTCCTTCACACTAACATACCTGCACTTCCTTGTTACACCGTACATCCCCCCAACCCTCTTCCATTCTGCAATCCGACCCATTACTGGCCTCCTACTACATCCTGCCTACTACTTTGTGTCCTACTTAGCGTTCCTTGCCCATCTTTTGTACCTGCTCAGTTACTTTGAAGTAATTGAAACCCTAAAGGACTGGCTCAAAACCAAATGACATATCCCATCAATAAACATTAATACGGAACCCTCTGGTCAGCTCCGTCTCATCTGCTGCTTGTTCATGGTTGTAAGGTGGACGGACTTCTATCTCACTCGATTAGCCAGCCTGCTATATATCTCGGCTATCGCCCGGCGGAGGTGAGTCATACACATCTAAGACTGACGGATCCTGAAGTACCTGGTGCAAAGTAACTGAGGGCTTCACATAGTCTGTGCCGGGAGTCTTATGCTGCATCGCGGGAGCATTCGCCAGGTCGCATGGGAGAAGAGTGATATGCACTGTTTGGATGTCAGCACCCTCGGAAAAGTGCTCTTTTGGGACAAAATTCCTCAAGGGGTCTGTATTGGTAATGCTTAGTGATCCTGCCTCCCTTGCCTGCTGGCGGGCTCCCTCGCTGCTGAGACTCCTTGAGGACTTGAGAACATGAAATACGGGGGCAGAGAACGAGACAACTCTTTTCCGGCATGTGCTCATGCCAAGTTTTCTGGCTAAATGGTGAGGAAGGCTCGATGAAGGCAGTATTTCGAAGGCCCTCTGGGCAAATCTTTCAACCAGAGGATAGTGTTCTCTTGGTGGAGCAGGGAGCGTTAGTAGATAGAAGAGCATTTTTGGAAGATACCTTTTCTGAACGTCCTCATCCCCGGCTTCAAGGATATCGGCCATCTCTCCTGCCAGAGTCTCATCCATTTGCTGGGGCTATCGGCTCTGCTGTTTATCTGCCAACGATCGAAACATTCATTACAGTGGAAGGGATGGCACAATGGCGCCTGCAACGACACCTGTAAGTGTGTGTTAGCAACACGCTCAAAATGAGCTGCGATAACACCCTCATGGCCCCAGAGCAGTCCAGGAAAAAAAGAAAACGCGTTGTTCAGACAGATCCAGCAGAAGAGAACATCATGGAAAGATGCGAAAATTCAGCGAGGGGATTGTTTGTGGGGGAAAAGTATCCTTTCCAGCCGATTCTTCGACCAAACGTGGGCTCTGGTGGCATCCATCGTGCTGTATGTACTGGTACGCTGACTAGCTCCTTGGAGGAGCCTCCCCCCGAGCGTTTCCTGGGAACTTGTCCAGGGAATGAGAATCCCCACTGGCCTCCTCCTGTGTTCGAATCTCCACGTGTGGTAAACAGCTGTTTGCCATATTGTGATGTTGGAAAAAACAAGACTTTTTTCGACTCTAAGGCATTTTTTACCCGTGCTCACAGGGAAGGTCCGAGCGATCCGTGGAATTTGACAAGCCCAGAATGGTATTGTCCTTGGGCAAGTTTTCAAGGACCAGACCACTTAAACAGGGGCCGTGGTGGATTTGGCAGCACTGGTGCCGGCGATCGCCAGAGATTCTCAAAAATTGTGAGAAGAAGCAACAGAGGGAGTGGGACCGGAAGGATCATCTACACCGAGGTGGTTACATCGGGGAAAAATGTTATTGTTTACGGGCACCCCCACTCGGAACACAGCATGGCAAATCAGGAAATCTCCGAAACATCAAAAATGGGGACAGATACTCCACTGGAGGGACCATGTGCCGCAGGTTGTGATGCATCCCCGAAGTTGAATGGGGGGTGCCAGGGTAACAAGAAGACAACGATATCAAGATTTGGGCAGGGCCCAGTGCCTATGCAGGGCGGTCTAGGCGCGTTCTCTAGGTGTTTTGGGGGATCTGCATTGGAGCTGGGGTCCTTTCGGAGAATGCCCCTCCTTCCCCCGAACGAGGGAGATCTACAGGCATTCATCCGGCAGTCTATAGACGGCCGACATCTGGACCCGTGTGTGTTCAGCATTGGAGAGATCCAGGAGATCCTTCAACTCAGAACTATTCCCTTCTCTCTAATGCCGAAAAACCCCATAAAAGTTGGTGAGGCGTCCTTCTCCGAGGTGTTTCTGGTCGATGGCTGCATCTATAAAATCATACCATTCAACGAGCACTACGGGCAAGAGGCCTTCTACAAAGAGGTTTTTGTACTGAATACCCTTAAGGGGGAAAAGGGTGTGTGCAGGGTGCTTGATGGGTTCATTACCAAGGGAAGGTACACCAAGGAATACATCCAGGCATGGAGGTGCTACGAAAGGGGGGGTACCTCTGAGAATGTTGATCCGTCGAGCTACAAGCCTGACCAGATCTTTGGGGTGGTGGTGATGAGCGATTGTGGAGAAGATCTGGAAAAGTACCATTTTCTGGACTTCAACGAGATAGTGGGGTTTATTTCACAGCTACTCTCGACAATCTGCGCCCTCGAGAGAAAGTACAGGTTTGAGCACAGGGACCTGCATTGGGGGAATATCATGGTGAAGGATTCTGAGATCTTCCTGATAGACCTGAACTTTTCCAGGCTAGAAACCACAAAGATCGTGTACACGGATCTGAACCGTGAGCCCTGGCTCTTTGAGGGCGACCCCAGCGTCGATCTGCAGTTCGATGTCTATAAAAGAATGAAAGTGTCGTGCAGGAGCGACTGGATGTCCTTCAACGAAAAGTCAAATCTCTTGTGGGTTGCCTACTTGCTTGATAAACTCCACCTTAAGATTCGGAGCCTCAAAACTTGTAGGGACAAGTTCCGGGCCACAAGGATCGTACAGGCCCTGGAGAATGAGGCCCAGAAATGCACAACCACACAAGAGCTACTTGACTGGTTTGAAAATCATGTTCGAAATAAATAGTATCAAATGGAAGGGCCCGCCAGATATCTTGCCTGGAAGCCCAGGTGCCCAAGAGGCTTTTATAAAGACAATTTATTGCATTTCGATGCCCACCTGCCTCAGCATTTCGTCAGCATTCAGGATTTCGCTGCCCCCCAAAACAACAGGGATCTTGTATGTTTTCTCAAGATCCTTTAGGGCCTTCAGCTCTGCGTACGTGGCTCCCCCGTGGATGTATACAACGATTCGTGATATCTCGCTCTGGTAAATCCCAGTATGGCCAGGATCGTGTGTGGAGTCGTGGAAATTCTGGCTCTTTACCTGCCCCAGGACGCTTTCTACAAAGGAGTACACTGGAAGGTTCTTCTTGAAAATAAGGCTCTTCACCTTGGTCCCAAAGCCTGCCTCACTCTTTATCTCTCGCTGGAAGTATGTAATAATGGAACTGTCAATGCCTCTCTTCTGCAGAATCGGCTGGACAAGGTCGGCATTCTTTGTGCTAAGCAAGGCTATGCATAGTCTTATTATGTCGTTGTCGCTTCCCTGCAGGCTGAGCTCCATTATCTCGTCCTGATCAAAGTTCTCCTCCATCCTATAGAAGTCGTCAAGCTTCCTCTTCTTGATTTCCTCAAGAACCTTCACACAGATGTTTAGATTGCTGTTGACAATATCGCTCTTTTTCTGCAGATGCGGTGCATTTTCAAGGGCTGCCTGGATCTCAGCCTTGTCGCTCTTGTCCGTCAGGCTCCGCAGGGCAAGCTCCTTCTTGTAGTTGTGGAGCTCGCGATCGACTATTTCAGCAACCACGGGGAAGTCCGAAAAGCAGTTTGACTTGAAGAACTCGGAGTCTGTGTCCACGTTGATGCCATCAACCTTGTTGAGCCTCACATTGAAGATGTCGTGCATCAGCTCGACATAGCCCATCACATGTTTAACTGGGGTGACCACATCGAACTCGCGGTCCAGGATTATGAGAAGCGGTTTCTTCACGCTGGGCTTGATTATCTTTGTGTTTCTAATCTTCTGCTCGAGCATTTTTCCCAGCTCTGAGTTCGAGACAATGAACGGCATCTCGTTCCATGTGACAAAGATGCTGAAGAGGCCCAAGGAGGCAAAGCGCAGGCATTCAGGCTCGTTTCTGTGCACAAAGCTGTTGCTGATGTTCAGAGTAAACAGATCCTCCTGAAGGGAGATGAATTGCAAGAACTGGTCGTAGACCAGCTGCACTTTTGGCGCAATCTGCTTCCTGCTGGCAACGTCTGCAATGTTCTCTAGCTCACTTCTTTTAAAGGATGACGAGGAGTTGAAGGAGTAGGAAGCATACATGTCCCGCTCCAGGTCATCAACAATCCCCTCCACGGAACTCACAAAGTAGAATGCCGGAACATCTCTGATTGGAGAGCGACTGTTAGAGACCAGGAAGTGGGCCGTGACGCCAGCCTCTCTTAGGTCCGAGACTCTGAGAATGGGGCCGAGGATTTCCTGTGTAAATGCGTCGAGCACGAGTATCTTGAACGGTGGATCGGCCGGCTTCAGCAGTTTGAGGAGCCTTTGTTTTTGTAGCGTCCTGAGCATGGGGGTGGAATTTGGAGGCCTCTTTGGGAAGTTGCAGAGAGTGCTTGCTGGAAGATGGCAGAGGCGCACTGATGGAGCTGCAAACTGCTGAAGGGTGCATCGGAAGGCCGTATTGCAGTCTTCCAGTAACATCTGCTGGCCAGAAACTAGCTCCGCCTGCTGTATAAAAAAATCTAGTAAATCTTTCACAAAATAGAGTCTTGCAAAAATGTCTGCAGAGCTAACAAACATCAAGCTTCTTGGAAAGATTTCACAGGGTGCATTTGGAGAGATATATGAATGCATAGATGTCATTACCGGGAACAAACTGGCCATAAAGATAGAGAAGAAGTCATGTGTCCTGCAGCTCAAGCACGAGTTCACTGTCTATAAAAAACTGGCTGGGGCACACACCCCAAAGATATATGAATATGGAAAGATCGAGTTTAATGATGCCTACTCAAACTGCATGACCATGGAGCTGCTGGGTGTCAGCCTGGAAAAGCTGTACAACAACCTGAACCGGACATTTTCTCTCAAGACTATCTTCATGCTCGGAAAATCCTGTCTAAGCAGGATCGAGTTTCTCCACCACCGGCACTTCGTGCATCGAGATATAAAGCCGGATAACTTTATAACAGGCAAGTCCATGGACAGGATATATCTCATTGACTACGGGCTGTCCAAGGAGTACAGAAACCCCAGCACGCTGGTCCACAGGCCGCTCAAAGCTGACAAGAACCTCACAGGAACGGCGAGGTATGCCTCGCTGAACACTCACCTGGGGTACGAGCAGAGCCGGCGAGACGACCTGGAAAGCCTGGGATTCATGCTCGTGTATTTCATGAAGGGCAGGCTGCCCTGGCAGGGACTTAAGGCAGAAAATAAGTTCGAAAAATACGCAAAAATAAAGAGAGTCAAGGAGGAGACCTCAATCTACAAGCTCTGTGAGGACCTCCCAAATGAGATCTATCTCTATATGATACATGTGCGGAGCCTGCAGTACGAGGAGAGCCCTGACTACGGGTACCTCGAGTCTCTATTTGAGAACTGCCTGAGGGCAAGAGGAATCGAGGACGATGGTATTTTTGACTGGATGATCAACACGGGTCACTAGCTTCCCACCATGCCAGAGGCAGTACAGTGCCTGAGCAAGGCTGTTCATTAAATTAATAAATTTGTCGGCATCTGGCCTTTCTTCGCTGCGTGGCGAGCAAGTTTGCACCGCTACTTTTTTGATGTTGGCCAGGCCTGGCAGCCCCAGGGCTTCTGCTTGAAGTCTGCCAGCCTCTAAAAAATTTTGAAAATTTTTACAAAAAGGACGAAAAGCTAGCCCTCAATGAGTTGCAGGAAATTCCGAGCACCGCGACACGGCTCTCTCCAGTTCAGGCCGAAGGTCCGAAGCTCAAGCATACGTCCACACATCAAGGCCTTTCCAAAGGACGATGCTGCATCCCCGTGCCACCTCACGGCCTTTCTCTCCTATAAGGCTGGAATGACTCACGTAATCAGATCCAAGGAGGTCAAGCACAAGACCAAGACACAGACAAGGGAGCTGCTCGAGGCAGTCACTATCCTTGAGGCCCCTGCCATGGTTGTCCATGGTGTGGTTGGCTACCAGAGGACTGTGTCTGGGCTGAAGAGAACCAAGGTTATTCTTGCCGAGCACCTGAGCGAGGGAGTTATCCGAAGGATGTTCACCAAGAGATATGTTCCTGGGATGAGCTACAGCGATGTTCGAAAGACCATTGGATTTTCCCAGGATGACATTGATGAGCTGAAGAAGTCCTCGGACATCATCCGGGTCCTTGTACACTCTCAGGTCCACAAAATCAAGTCGATTGGGCAGAAGAAGGCCCATATTGCCGAGATCCAGGTCAATGGCGGTTCGATTTCCGACAAGGTGGACTATGCCTTGGACAAACTAGAGAAAGAGATCACAGTCGGCGAGGTGTTCAGCAAGAATGAGCTCATCGACACCATTGGGGTCACCAAGGGCAAGGGATTCCAAGGTGTCGTCAAGCGATGGGGCGTCCGCGTGCTTCCTAGAAAGACCAACAAGGGCACTCGTAAGGTTGCCTGTATTGGTGCCTGGCACCCATCCAGGGTCCTGTACTCCGTCGCACGTGCAGGTCAGCTGGGCTTCCACAGGAGGACACAGGTCAACTGTGCTGTCTATGCTGTGGGAAATGGGAAGGAGCCCGTTGCCACTGACTTCGATCTCACGGTCAAGTCCATCAACCCAATGGGAGGCTTTGTTGGCTATGGAAATGTGGCCAATGATTACGTTATGCTTAAGGGCCCAGTGACTGGGCCTCGCAAGAGAGTTGTTACCCTCAGAAAGTCGCTTATCGCCAGTGCACCTGGAGAGGATATCTCGCTCAAGTTTGTCGATACATCGTCCAAGACTGGCAGCGGTAGGTTCCAGACCTCTGAGGAGAAGAGAGCCTTCTATGGTATTTCTAAGCCAGAGGTTGTGGGAGATTATTAAATCGACTTATCTTTTTCTGTTCTGTCTGTTCTTGGGTGCCCATCCCCAGTTGTCCCTGCCCGGTTAATTACCATGGTTCCCAGCCCTTGCACATGGACTCGAGCGAGAGTTGGGAGTTGGCTTCCTTGGAGGAGTTCCACTTTCAGAAGGCCGAGAGAAAGCAGAGAGAATCTGCCAGGGCAGCAAGGCTCAGAATTCTGCACACAATACTCCTGGTTACTGAGAGCATGAGAAAAAAGCGAGTCTATCCTATTGCAGATGGCGCCAACGAATACGAAAAGCTGTCTTATTTTGTCTCCAGGCTCCTCAAAGACCCCCCAGATGGAAGTAGCCATGGGCTAACAGGGGCTTTTGGTGGGCTCTACAACTCTGCAGACGCATCTCCAGAAGATATAGTTCCTGCTGAGAACAGCTCTGCCTTCGACAACGAGATCCTGTTCTTCATAGCACTGAACATGCACAGCATTCCATGCAGGATATACTTTGTGCTTGAGGATCCCATCCAAGTGTTCCACGAGTATCTGCTAAATAGAAAGGTGGTGGAGCATACTTCCAGATACAATGGAGCATGTTTCAGCATCGACTTCAATGGCTTTGTAAAGGACCAGACTGTCGTATTTTCCAAAAAATGCGTCCGCTACAGAATTTTCAGAAGGGTTCTTGAGGCCATCCAGTGTCAGACAAACTCATCTGCACCGGACGGCCGTGGCACACCTGCGAAGGAGTTTGAGGAGATAGATCTAGGAAGAACTGCAGCCATTCCGACGAGCATCAGCAAAATCAGGACCCATCCTCTGTACATTACCGAGGATATGTGTAGCCCCACCCAGTTTATATACCCAAAAAGGCCGGTTTTGAGGCATATCAGGGGCGCGCCTGTCTACCTCCGAAAAAACCTGCTGAGGCTCAAGACAGAGAAAGGGTGGTATCGGGAGGGACGAGAAATCAAGCCTCACCATCCCAAGCCTTATAGGGTAGTTCGTGACAGGAGGCTGTTTGCTGAGTTTCAAACCCAGCCTGTCGAGCTGACTGACATAACAGGCCGACTCATGGATGCATTCCACCCAAACCTAACCCCAAAGAACAGCGTGTATGTTGACTACGACTCTGAGATCTGCAGAAAATCGGGTATCAGGTACTCCGACTGCCTGGTTGGGTTCAGAGGGAAGGAAATGGTAATCAGAGGCTTCTTTGTAAACAAACAAGACTGCTTTATTGTCAACTACTTTATTAAGGAGCAGGAATACTACAGAGACATCGCCCAGACCGCCGAAAGGTATGAGTATGTCTTTTCGGAGTGGAAAAGACTCATTGTAAAGGCTCGGAAGTTCCTGAACATAAGGAGAAGAATCGGAATTTAGTGCCTGGCACTCCCATTCCTCACCACAGATTCCAGTGTCCTGTAAATAAAACCTTTATTCCTTACAGCTTATACTCGGGCATGCCACGCCGGTAAAATGTGCCATGTCTGGCTGTCTGCACTCTAATGTCCTGCTTGTGTCCGACGCCCCTTCCTTGTGAATCTCCTGGCATCTTTTACCGGCCTGAACCTGCTCAAAACCAGGAAGTACTTGCAGTTCTTGGTCCCTTCGCCATCTACCACAAGCCCGCCGTAGAATCCTGCCTTTCTCGCCTCGTTCTTGAGAATCTCAGTTTCCTTTTTGCCACAGTAGAACTGCAGCACCGCCCTGATTTTCACAACCTCATAGAGGGACTGGAAAAACGTCCTGATCCTAATGATAGGGACGTGCTCCTTTTTATATGACTGGAACAGCCACTGGATTGTGCTGATGCTAATGGCATAGTCGAACGAGTCCTCGCTAAAAGGGAGCTGGTTCCCGAGATCTGCCAGGACCAGCCCCACATTCCTGCCACTCTCCCGTGCAATGGCTAGCATCGAGGGGGCAATGTCCACGCCAACCCACTCGTAACCATGCTCACTCAGGGCCTGGCCACTCAGCCCGCCCCCGCACCCAAGATCGAGGATCAGAGGGAATTCGCCTTCGACATCGAGTAGCTGGATGGCCCGGTTGGCTATGTCCGCCTGGATACGGGTTATCCGAGTGTTCTTGTTGTAGCTTCTGCTTTCTTTTTCGTCATAGTAAATCTCTGCCGGTCCCGTCAGCTCTGGGAGAAGACTCATAGGCTCCAGAAAATTTTTGTCTGAATGCTGCTCTAAACACACGCGGCCAACAGGTGGTAGGCTCAGAAACCACGGAAATAAAACCTACACCAACGGATGTGCTATGGATTTAATCCTTGCAAGTACTTCTCCAGCACCCGAGTCAAGCGATTCGGGGTTGCTCCATCCTTGTACTGCTCAACAAGGATCCCATTCCATCCAAACCTCAGGGAGGCCTGTACATTCAGCAACGAATCGTCGAAAAAGACAACATTCTCAGGACTAGCCGAGCCCAGAAAGCGATGCACAGCCACTTAGGCCTCAGGATTCGGCTTGATGAGCAACTCGATGCTTTTTTTGCCATGATCTTCACAGCTCACGCATAGCTCGGTTTCGGGAGAATCAATTCCATAGAGGCTTGGGGACAGGTTCTCTTTTGTTGCGTGCCTGCAATCAATAATGATGGCACAAAACACTCTTTCAAAATACCTGGTCAGCCCTAGGATGGACAGGATGGCCCTTGCTCTCACATTGCTACTGTTGGTCATTGCAAACATCCTGTGCGTCTGACTTAGACGCGCAATAAGCTCAGCCACCTGCTCGTCCCTTTCAACGAAATTGCCATAATCGAACACATCGTACTCGGAATAGTATCTCTGTGGCGTCATACCGAGCTGTGAGCAGAACAGCTCCATGAAGGTTTTCTTTTCTCGAACATTTGCATCTACCATCCTCTCCGCCCTTTCTCTCGCAGCCTCTCCCCCGCCCTCCAGCGCCATCTTCCTCTCAACAAAGGCTAGCCGCTTTGTGCTGGACTCGTGCATCTTCAGCTTCCTACTGGCATACAGGCAATGATCAATATCAAATATCGCAACCCTGCCATTCCCTGTAGGGATCTCCATGGTGACGTTGCCGGAGCCAAGCTCGCTCATCGCAACAAACTTTTCCACTGCAGGTAAAATTCTCATCTGGGGTTGCGATCACTCCTGCAAAGCCTAAAAATTTTCCGATCCATGATGATTTCAGAGTGTTGTGGAGCCGTCGCTTACAAGTGCGACAGATTACTGCACGATCTGAGTGCCTCTGGAATGTAAAAAGAATGTAGCCGCCATGTCCCGAGAAATTGGTCTCTGTGCAAAGACCTTAGCATGGGCCAGATGGTCGGAAGCATGCACAGTCCCAATCCACACAATTTTCAAAGCCGCATATCTTGAACACACCCGTGGTGCCGCCTTTGCACTATTTATATTTAGGTTTTGGGATTGTTTACTTGGATATATGTAAATTTTTTCGAGCCCTTCATGGAGCCAAGTGACCACACTCCTGATAAAGCAGATGTTAAGGTTGACGAGGAGCTGTACAGCAGACAGCTCTATGTTATTGGGCATGAGGCAATGAAGAAGATGATGGCCTCGAAGGTCCTCATAATCGGGCTCGATGGACTGGGGCAGGAGATTTCCAAGAACATCTGCCTGGCCGGAATCAAGTCTTTGGCTCTGTATGACAAGTCTCCCGTGACCACCCACTCTCTTTGCGCGGGGTATTTCCATCGGAAGGCTGCTCTGGGTATAAACAGAGATACAGCAGCACTCGAGAGCATCAGGAGCCTTAACAAGTATGTGGATGTACAGGTGGTTGACGACATAGAGCTGATGCTCTACAACATTGTTGTTTCTGTCAACCAGTCTCTAGAACACAATCTGAAGATCGGCGATTTCTGCCACGTGAACAAGATCAAGTTTGTGGTGGCCAATGCCTCTGGACTCTTCAGCCAGATCTTTTGTGATTTTCAGACACACACGTGCATTGACAAGAATGGCGAGAATGTCTCGATGGGTGTCATCAACGACATCACTGCAGAGGGGGTGCTTACCATTGCCGACGGGTCGTCGCACTCGCTGGAGGACAATGATTCGATCAAGGTCAACAACCACGTGTACCAGGTCAAGGTCCTGAGCAGGTCCCAGCTGCAGCTGCTGGACTACAGCGATAGCACCGTGAAAATTGGCGGTGACTATGAGCAGGTGAAGCTTCCGTTTGGAATTGAGTTCCAGAGCTTGAGAACAGCCCTGGAGCATCCCGAGATCATGAATTTCGACTTTTGCAACACGAAGCGGTCGAGTGTCCTCCACGAGCTTTTTGTCAAGGGGACAACCAGCGAGACAGATGATGAATTCAAGAGCTTGGAGCGGCAGTTCCACAGGACCCGGGGATGTCTGATAGCTCCAATGTGTTCTGTGGTTGGAGGGTTTGCTGCCCAGGAGGTTATTAAGGCTGCCAGCTCGAAGTTTCTTCCTGTCAAGCAGTTCTACTACTTCGACTCTGCAGACATCTACATTGGAGGCGGCGCGGGCGAGGGGAAATACACCGACTCAAGATACTATGATATGGTCCAGCTGCTTGGAGAAGAAGGCTTTGAGAAAATCAAGGCCATGAGGATCTTCCTGGTCGGGGCCGGTGCCATTGGGTGCGAGAATCTCAAGAACTTTGTCTGCTGTGGGATGGGCATGAATGGCCGCATCACTGTCACAGACATGGACTCGATTGAGCAGAGCAACCTGAACAGGCAGTTTCTCTTCAAGGAGCAGGATGTGTCGAAAATGAAGTCTGAGTCGGCTGTCAAGCGTGTGCTCGATCTGAACGAAGACTTTGTGTGCGAGGGGGGTGCACAGCCTGGCAGTCCAGACATAAACAATGGCATCGAAGACCTATGCCTCAGCGCCAGCCTCGCTCACTACAGCCTTGCTGTGGGGACAGGCTCGGAAAACGTCTTCACGGACCGATTCATTAGAGACCAGGACATTATCTCGAATGCATTGGACAATGTCGAGGCACGGACATACATGGATGGGCGGTGCATTCAGATGAGAAAGCCGTTGGTGGATGCCGGCACCCTTGGCACGAAGGGGCATGTCCAGGTTGTTGTGCCTTTTCTCTCTGAAAGCTATTCGTCGAGCACCGATCCCCAGGAGAAGTCTATCCCGCTGTGCACCATCAAGTCCTATCCGTACTCGATAGAGCACACTATCGAGTGGGCAATGAGCGAGTTTAAGACACACTTCAACGAGAATGTGGAGAAGCTGAAGGAGTATCTGGAGAAGAAGGACCCTGGCCTGCAGGACATCTACTACCAGCCCCCGAGAAATGTGGAGGGTTGCCTGAAGGCTGCCCTGGCCCTGTTTGTCAACAAATATTCCACCTCCATCCAGAACCTGCTCAATATGTTCCCTGCAGATCACATCGACTCGGAGGGTAACCTCTTCTGGAGCCCGCCAAAGAAGGTCCCCAGCCCGTTGTCCTTCAACATTAACGACAAGCTCCATATCCTGTTTGTCGAGAGCTGCGCAAACCTTTTTGCTGAGTCCCACGGCATCCGCAAGATTGCCCGGGGGGAGGTGTATTCGTTCCTGGAAAACGTGCTCAGCCTCAAGGAGCCCAATCCCATCCAGTTTGACGACCAGAAGGCGGACTTCTCTGCCCTTGTCCCGCTGGATTTCGACAAGGACACGTGGCATGCGGACTTCATCTATGCTTGTGCCAATCTGAGAGCCAGGAACTACAGGATCAAGGAGCGGTCCAAGCACTACATCCGGGGCATCGCAGGGAGAATTATTCCCGCCATCGCCACAACCACTGCCATTGTTTCCGGGCTGGCAACCCTGGAGATAATCCGATATGCCACGAGGAGAGACCCCTGCCTGGACAATAGCTCCACAGCAGAAACGTGCAAGCTAAATTGCAAAAACTCCTACCTGGACCTGGCATCCCCGTTTCTTGCATCCACAGACCTGGTCAAGCCAAAGGCTATGCACTACGAGTGCCACAACAAGAAGGTCAAGTACACCATCTGGTCGCGGCTGGAGATCCAGGACGCTCCCCTCCAAGACATAATTAAGACCATCGAGGAGAAGGTCGGGGTGGAGGTCGGGATGGTCTCAGTAAACTCAAAGGTCGTATTCTGGGACATATGCTCAAAGTACGACGTAAATCTTCCCAAGAAGATCTCGGAGCTCTGCAACAAAAAAGAGGGGCAGCTGCTCACCTACATCGACGTCTTGACCAACAACGACATTGACATGGTGAGTGTGGCTGTGATGTTCGAGGACCAGTAGAGCTGCAGCTTTCTGTGTGTTGTCCTCGCATGGGCGCCTTTCAAGGAAAGCCGTGCGTGTGCAAATAAAACTCCGTTAAGTCTAAAATTTATTGCTTCTCCTTGGAATGTGCATTGGCCATGTGGTACTTCAGTCCATTGCTGTTTCGGTAGGCCTTCATGCACTTGGGAACGGTGCACACAAAGGGCTTGTACACGTTCTCCTTCTCCTTGCTGTGTCCGTGCAGCAGATGGTATTTCAGCCCGTGCGACGATGTGTATGATTTGCTGCACCCAGGATGTGTGCATGCATGCTTCCTGTCAGAGCTGGTTGCGTTGGACCCATCGAAGTCCTTGGACGACTCAGAGCCTTCCTGCACCTCCGCTCCGCTGATCTCATTCATGAGATCGTCGAAATTGAAAAGCACGACTTCCTTGTCGATCGGCTCCTTCTTCGTAAACGCATCATTCTCCAGACTGAATAGGAACCGCTCGAAAGCCCTGTCCTCGTCGTTAAGCAGGTGCTCCTTGTCTTCGTACCTCCTTTTCCTTGTGTCATGGGTGGCCCTTAGATTTTCCAGGAGGGACTCATAGCTGTAGCTTCTTTCGAACGAGCTCATCTGACGGTTGATTCTAAAATATTTTTTTAAAAGCAGAATCAAAATTCAATCAGAGATAATTTTTACATCTAAATATTTATTAAAGATGGATCAAATGCAGCGCAACGGCACGCGTACGCCTTGCTGATATGTGCCGCAGCATCAAAGAATAAAAACTTAAAAATTTTTAAATTCAGAAAAGGAAGAAACCGGGAGGACACAGAGTGGCATTCGTGAACCAGCACTCAGATCGAGCCCCGTACACGCGCACTGAGCAGAAATGTGCACATTGCGTGTCTGGCTCCATGCTGCACCTTGACTTCTGTCTTCAGTAAAAATCATCTGATAGAAGAGTAAAAAATTGCACTGATAGGTTCTGGATTGCACTGCCCAGACCAGAGGCAGGCCACTTTCATGGGGCCGGGGTACAGATTCCACCGAAGATTCTAAGAACCAAATGGCATTTAATCAAATCATCTTCTCTAAAAGGTTTCCAAGCAGCTCCTTGTGGTCATTGGTAGACCCACCCTGCACAAAACTCTTCTTCTTGTGGCCATTGGGGAACCCTCCTCTCGGCGAATTGAGTTTGAACGGGCATAGGAATAGGAGGACATCCTTCATCTCCTCCCGTCCATGGTAGATCACGTCGCAGAGCTCCTCAATGCACTTGAACTTGCCCTCGAAGTGGCTCTCGATATTCTCATTGGTGAGCTTGACCTTGCTCCCGTTGATCTTGCCGTATCCACGAGTGTAGATAAGCTTCCTAAGCAGCTCGTACGAGATGGTCCCAAACGCAATGTAGTCCTTGGCATTCTGCAGCATGTTCACCATGCTCTGGTTGTTCTTGAGAATAACACAGTTGTTGATCTGCCTGAGCCGGAGAAGCGAAAGCGTCTTCTTGGCCCTGGGCGCAATTCTAATTTGGGTCTTAATCTGGATTGCCACAAAGAATTTCGACTCGGGCCTGACAAATAGTTCGTCAGGATTCGACAGCTTCTCCTGCTCCTCCTGCTGCTCCTTCTTGAACTCCTTGAGAATCTTCTCGGTCATAAGCTTCGCATACTGCTTGTTGGACTCAACACGCTTGCTGAACTCCTCTCGCTGCATTTTGGCAATCCCCGCAATCTTCTGCTCTATCTCCTGCTTTCGCAGCGAGGAAACTGGCGTCTCGGTTTGGCTCATGAGGGTAAAAAATTTTGCAAAATTTTATCGCAGCGCGGATAAGGCCAGCACACAGCTTCACCAGCGCCTCTTGCACCTATTCGAGCTCATTTTCACAAAGGAGTTCATGAATGTCTTGTCGGTGATCGGAGAGAGCTCGTTAACGAAGACATCATTGCTGAAGCTATCCACGCTGCTGGTCCGAATCGACGAGATGCTTCCGGCCTCAGCCCTCACGTCGCTCACTGTTATCTTGTCAAACATGTACGAGCACATGGGCCCAAGAAGGCCAGAGAACATCGTCCCGGGCTCTGTGCAGAGTATCCGGCCGCTCTCGATCTCGCTGGCCACCACAGAGCTGGATAGCCTTTCCCGCAGAGACAGCAGCGAGGCCGCCCCCGCAACCCTGTTTGCATCAATGAGCCGTCTCAGGTTCATCCCAACACCCTTGATTTGCCCTCTTACCTCCGCCTTGAATGCGCTTATGTTGCGCCCAAGCTTCTGCGAGTCTACGATCATCGGGTCGCTCCAGATATAGGCAAGATTATGCTGCTGGATGTTCTTGATATCCAGCCTTTCAAAAAGGCTGGCAATGTTGCCATGGAACATAAAGTACCGGTTCAGGAAGAGATGGACCAGGTCAACTTCGTAGTTATCGCTGAATGTGTACTTCTGCGACAGGTAGAAGGATAGGACAAGATTTTTCTCCTCTCTGGAAGCAATCAGAAGAGCAAGGAGAATCTTGAGGTTCATGTGTGTGCGCTCGTGGCTGAAGTTCTCCCAGGCCCTGTGCAGAAGATCCTCCCTATATCCCTCAGACAGGTATCTGACGATAAGCTCGACCCTGCTGCCAGATCCGCACACCTCTAGCAATGCAGGGGTGATGTCTTGGAACTTCTGTACAAGCGCCTGGATCTCTTGAAAGCTCGTGGCATGTCTGAGAATGGCCGCTGCTGCTTCGAGGCTTTGATCCCTGATTGCCAGGTACCACTGGTAGTTTACGCCTTCCCGAGCCTCTACCTCGATGCCTTGCCTGATGGCCAGGTCAAACAAGGCGAAGTCGTCGATCTCTGTGATCAGCTTGTTGAGCTCCTCCTTTTCGATGCCTGCCTCTGCGACTGTCCCCATCCTCTCAGACTCCGCTGCCTTCTTGAGCAGCATGGCCTTTCTGATGCAGCACTCAATAAAGCTTGGCCCAGAAAACTTGCTTGAAAGGTGCTGGAGCTCGGCATAGCCCACCTCGTCGGACTGGGCCAGGCAGTAGACCAGCTGAGGGTCCACCTTTTTGATCTTCCTTAGAACAGCCAGAAGTATCTGCTTGTGGTCCTTCAGATGGACGTAACAGAAGAAGGCCAGGTACTGCGGATAATCCTTGTACAGCTCATAGGCAAGTCTCTTGGCATTTTCCAAGTCCTTTGACACGATGGCCGTGATGAAGTTGGACTGGGTGTCGGACAGCTTGGACATCAGCATGTCAAAGTAGCTTTTGGCACCCAAAGCCATTTTCAAGGGACAGTTTTTGGTACAAAAAAATTCGATCGCGGCTGGTAGAGAATGCATTCTCAGCCATAGAGATACTTGAAGATCTGGCAATGCCACCTATCCCGGTAGATACAATAGAGCCATGAACATTTGCCCACATGCCAGGCAGCAGAACCAGAAGTGTGTGTGCCCGCCCATACATCCCCGACAAAACTGCATCTCCAGGAACCCATTATTGGCCATGGTCTCAAAAAACTCTGCACAGGACTTCAAAATAAAGAAAGACTTTATTGACATGCAGCTGGAGTTGAAGAAGTTCCTTGAGGAGACCGATCTGTTCACGCTGTCAGACATCCTGCGGGATCCGCTGGTTGTGCACTCGCCAGAAGACTATGCAGCTGCCTACAGAGAACTGGACGAAGTCAGGAAGATGAAGAAGGTCCTCAAGAAGCTTCTGAAAGTAAAGAAGAGAAACATCAGCCTGCACAACATCATTGGGAGAGTGGGCCCATTTCCCACCAAGTCAGAGAGCAAGTCAAGGGTTGTCTGCCCGCCCAGCGATCCAGTGAGGGGTCTTTTTGCACTCCACACTCCCAAGCAAGAAAAGGAACTGACAAAGGATCGGATGGTCCAGGCATTCAAGGCACACATGAGGAGGATAGAGTCGATCAAGAGGATGTCCATCCCAAAGCATACCTTCACCAGAAGCCTGTCTGTTTCCTCCTCCCATTCACACCTGATAAAAAAGATCGAGAAGGCTGGAGACGTTTCTCAGAGCACCCTCTCAAAGCCCGGTAACGAGATAACCTCCACGACGTTGTTTAGAAATGGTGTTTTGAGAAACGTTTCTGTGCCAGAAAAGAGCCCCAAGGTGCATTCCCCACACTCTCCATCATCAAGCCTGGGCGCAAGGCCCTCCCACACTGGTACCATAAAGGCAAACAGATCTCCACACCAGAGCCTTGCCAGCCAGAGCCCACACGAGGCGACCTTGTCGTCTCCGGAACACGGAAAGTCTCCTGAGCAATGCCAGCATGAGGGACGGACAAGGAGCAGGAAGAAGGACCAGCCTTGACTCTGGACATTCTGGGCCTGCTCTGCTTGACAATAGTGTAAATAAATCCTGCTCAGCACCTGTCTGCCACTGTACACCCGACCAATGGCATTTTGGGTACCCACTTTTGATTGGACCGTTGAGCCGACGTGATGGTCCCCTAGAATATATTGAAATCCCGTTTCTTTGAGCATGGTGGAGCTCAGGGACCATAAAGAGATGCAGCTCGGCCAGTCCCGTATCTTGTCTATGCCGGGGAACCTTGAGGCTAATACTGCCGTCGAAGGTGGCACGAAAGATGGCTATATCCGCGACGAAGAGTACAGAGAGGGATTCGCGGTAGGAAGGTACATTATTATCAAGGAGCTGGGGGCTGGCAGCAGTGCCAAGGTCGTTCTGGCATTTGACAAGACAACGGAGAGGAAGGTAGCCATCAAGATCGTAAAGAGGAGCAGTGTGCCCCCGGGAGCCAAAGGTCATGGCGAAAGCAATGAGGCAGGCGTGCCAGAGAGCTGCAGCAAGGAGGCCTGGAAAAGCGGATTTAATGACACGCGAATATTCAGAGAGGTGGTCATTTCATCGCTTCTGGACCATCCGCATATTGTCAAGCTGCTGGAGTTCCTCTACTCCGACGAATACTTCTTCCTGGTTTTCGAGTATGTCAAGGGACAGCAGCTCTACGACGTTGTCCTGAAGAACTCAAAAATCACCGAGGAGCAGGCAAGGAAGTACTTCAGGCAGATCGTCTCGGCCGTCGACTACCTGCACAAAAACTCCATAGTCCACAGAGACCTGAAGATCGAGAACATTGTCATCGACCACAACGACAACGTAAAGCTGATCGACTTTGGACTGTCGAACTTCTTCGACAACAAAATATTCCTCCACACATTCTGTGGAAGCCTGTACTTCGCGGCTCCTGAGCTGCTCATGGGTCTGCAGTACAGTGGGCCGGAAGTCGATGTCTGGAGCCTCGGGGTGATACTGTATGTGATGCTGTGTGGCAAGGTGCCATTCGACGACGAAAGCGTCAAGGAGCTGCAGAACAAGATCAAGGAGGCGCAATTCGAGTTCACAGGCCAGGTGTCAAGAGATGCCAGGGACCTTGTTGCGAACATGATAGTCCCAGACCTGCAGGCACGATTCAGCATAAGCCAGGTAAAGAAGTCTGCCTGGATAAACAACGGGTACAGCTGTGTGCCGGAAAACTATCTGGGGAAGAGATTCCCACTAACTGGGATCAACCAAGAGTACACACTGGCCATATCCTCTGCCCTCTCCTTCCAGTTCCCAAATGCCCGAGAGCAGATCGAGAGCTTCTATGCATGCTGCAACCAGCAGCACGAGGCCCTAGACTCGATATACTGGATAAAGAATCCTGCAGTGTCCATGTATTACCTCCTTGTCGAAAACATTGGTTCGTACTGCCGGGGAAATACAAATACCCTCAAGTTCAAGGGAGTTGCACAAAGCTTCCCGGAGCTGCTCCACAACTTTGTTGAGTTTGTGTTCGCAAACGATAGAGAGAACATACCAGCAAAGTACTTCACTAAGAGTGTGTTCCAAGAGAGCACTGGAGAAGGCACAGACATAAGAGGCAAGCCGCTGCATCCCACCGTGCCCGCAATCAAGAAGTCTTACCTGAAAGGAATGTTCCAGGGAATCAAGGTTAAGCACATCGGCTCGCACAACGCTCTGAAGAAGATTCTTCTAGACATCTTCAAAAGGAATGCTGTGTCATACGAGGCCGATGAAAAGGGGTACTTTTGCTCCTTCTATGCCAAAGACGAAGAATGCTACTTCAAAGTGTCACTTTACTATAATGTCATCTTCTCGGAGTACTATCTTGTGCTCAAGTGCTTGAACAGCAAGAAGGACCCCTTCAGGGTCATCTATGAGACCATACAGAACTCCCTTAGGTACCGTAGCTAAATAAACCCATTACTTCTACAGGCTGCCAGATCCTTCTCCAGAAAACTCGCTGGAGTAAAAATTTTCCAAGGCATGGCCACCCCTGGTTTAACCTCTTGCAGTCTTTGCTGTGGAGATTCATGCATCAGCTACATTTTATAATCTAGTCTTTGTTTTTGCTGGGCTCTTGTGGCCCAGGCTGTCACGCGAGAGGCTTTGTCCGCTGTTGTGTGTTCTGTAACGCTGTTTCAGGTGGTCTGTTTCTGAAAAAAACTCCAGACAGACATCAAAACACATGATATTGTTGCTGGTTCTGCATGTATGCGCCACAAGCTTGGCACACAGCATGCTCAGCCTCATCAACAGCTACAGGGTCCAGGAGGGCCTAAAGCCCCTGAAGTCCATCCAGAACCTGGAGGGGGCTTCGAAGGACCAGGCGCTGTACATGTGCGAAAACTCGGTCCTCACCCATGACAATCCTGGGGGCGATCTCCAGCAGAGGGCCCGGAGGAGCGGATTCAAGGGGTCATCAATAGGAGAGAACATAGCAAAGAACCACAGCGACAACTACGAGGAGGTGGGGAAGATGTGGATGAGCAGCCCAAACCACAAAAGAAATATAATGGGGAACTTTACTTATTCTGGGATTGCCACCTGCCTTGATAAGAATGGGGGCAGGTATTGGGTCCAGGTGTTTGGCGGAGATGAGCAGGAGGGGGGCTACAATGGTCCAGACAGGGGGGACGGCGAGGAATCTCCTTCTCCGAGCGAGGGGACACCCGCAGAAGACCTGGCAAGCGAGTATGGTGGCGAGATGGATGTACCAAGTTACCGGGGCAGTCCCCGGCCCGGCCATGTCTCACTCTTTGGTGCTGCAGCACCAGGTAGAGGCACCAGAAGGCCTCGGATGGGACGCCCTGGACTAAGCTATAGGCCAAAGGATGACTCCATGGGTGAGCTATGCCTTAGTTTTGATAGCTGTAAACCGAACAAGATGGTCTACTCGTCCTCTAGCGCGCCTGTTAGTGAAACTCCCTCGAGACTTACCGTTACGCGGGTAAAGACGTCTTATGTCCCAGTGTCCTCAGTAGTCTACAAAACACTGACAAGAACAGAGTTGCAAAGCATGGATGCCGGACCCCCGGTGACACAGACGGTCTTCATGCTCATCAATACGGCTGTGCCGACGTCAACTATGGGGCCCCCAAGGAGTGAATCTGCCAACACCACAACATCTGTTCAAACGAGCATATCAACAGTGACGGTCACCGAGACCCAAAGACCCGTAGAGACAACGGTGACGGTAACATCAACCAGCTTGTCTCCAACACCCACCACAAGCGTCGAGAGAACCGTGACAGTGACATCTGTTACGAGCACCACAAGGCAGCCGGCCCCCAGTTCTTCGCTTCCAGAACGGACCGTCACAATAACTGTACAGGATAACCTGAAGAAACCTCCCAGCAGCAGGGACTTGCCAGAGAGCCCCGTGCCCATCGGAGGCCGCTCTGTAGTTATCTATCAGGCACAAGAGCCCGAAGTCAGCAATGATTCCGGGTATGTCCCAAAGCGCACATACGACGACTACGAAGAGCCCTGGAATACCGATCCAAGACTAGTTGTTTATCGACCAGTAGAATCTGTGCAGCCAGCCCAAGAGATTACTTCTTCAAGAAGACGCCCCCGCGCTGACACTCGCTCTCAGGGAAGCCAGTATGACGATCCCAGTGGAGAGGTGCCAAAATACCCAAGAAGCAGTGGGCTCGGCCAGCGGCATTCCAGAACATATCTTATGAGCGATCCAGATACCATGCAAGGATACTCGCATTCAGGAGTTGCGGTCCTGGGAACACAGCGTGGGTCTCGATCCGAGCAGCCGCAGTATTCAAGCAACCCATGCGGGAGCCAAGACAATCCCTGCATTAAGGTCATGCTTGTACGTGAGTAATGGCCACCATATGCTTCGCACGACTGGCCATGGCCCACTCGGCATTCAGCTGCAGAGCAATCTGCTTGGGGCCGAACAACTGCCTTTGGATGGACGATATTCGACATTAAATTAAGCTCCGTCATGTCCTTCCTCTTGCCTTCCACTATTTTGGCTGGTCAAATACTGATCAGTAATATGTCTATTTGCAAAAATGGTGATATCACAGAGAATCTTCTCCAGAAGATCTGCAAGACACGCTCTGGGGAATAGTTCCTAAAGACTGTGTTAGTGGGCCTGTTCCAGCATAGACCCAGACGGCAAGCTAATATGCACTCCTCCACTCTTCAATATAATTTTTTAAAAAATTTTAAATTATACATTTACAGAATATCCGCAACCTTTCTACTGATCGTGAATGTATGGACGTCCGGAAGACTGATTTACCATATAAACATCGTGTCTGGTCCTGCCCTTTCCGCTTCGTATCATGGAATCTGGCGGCCCCTGCTGGCGTGATTGGCCTCTGGTCACAAGTTTTATGTACTCCCCTGATTCCCCCTTACCACATGTTGCCGAGAGCAAAACTGGGCTCTCGAAGAAAATACATATGCATAGCCGTCTCGCTTCTGCTCTCCTACATACTGTGCGTGCGGCTAGGGCATCTTGTCTACAGTGTTGTCGCCCTCAAGATCAGTGGGTTTGCCGTGGATCATATTACTTTTGACTCCAACATTAGCGACTCGTGCCACGTTTCCGTCAGCTCGTCGGTCAAGTGCCCAATCAACTTCGAGCTCAGCGACATAAGGGCAAGTGTCCAGTTTGAGACCGGCAGCAGCCCCGTCCAGCTTGCCGAGATAAGCTGTTCCAATATCAAAATCCTCAAATTCGACAACCTGCAGTTTGATGCCGCCGTGTCGCTTCGGCATCTGGACATCTCAAGGGTCTCGGACTTGTTCAACTTCCATCGGCTAACCATAAAGCTCCAGATGATCATCCAGGTGAGGTTCCTGCTGATTCCTCTGGCCTTTGTCGTCAAGAGCACCGTCGTCGATCTCAATCCGAACTACGAGCCAGAAAGAAACTGTCCGTTTCTCGGCTCGCCGGGCACATTGGAGCCCCCGTCTGCGGGAATGCTGCACGAGGACATAAATAGGATCCTGGGCCATGATGTCCTCAAGTCTCTGAGCCTTGGCAGGGTCTGCATGGAGTCACAGGAGTTCTTCGAGTTGAAGGTAGAGGCATATCCGCTGATTGCAAATAAGCACATAGAGCGATGCTCCATAAACATACAGGACCACATGGTCACCTTCAAAAAGCCTGTGGAGCGGGCATTAATCATCAAAGAGCTTGTGGCCAACAGCAACGTATACAGAGCAACCCTGCTTACTCCTGTTGTCGAGAAGCAATCGGTTTTCACCGAGCTGCTGGCCAGCTTCTGGGTCAAGGGGGTCTGCGAGCTTGAGGTGCTGACAATTGAGGCTTTGAGAGGGGGCACATCTGTCCTGAAGTACCGAGCACCTGATGACAGAAATAGACTGGTTCTGAGTGTCCCGTTCCTCAGAAACCCGAGAAAGAAGTACAACCCAATCCACATGGGCTTTGCAAACTTGAAAGTAGAAAACGGTGACCTAAGGTGGGATGTTGTATATAGGAACGATGTGAGGTTAGCGGTGGCGACAAGAGTGCTACATTCGCTGTGTCCAGACGACCCATTCTGTGCTTCTGTGTCAATCAACACAGCGGAGGTCTGCACACTTGCTTTCAGAACAATCGAGACTCCTGTGCCGTGCCCCGGTGGCAAGGGAAGCAACACTATCCTTGAATGCACGGCCAAGTTTGGAAAAAGCTCAAAAATTGTCCTGAAGCCAAATGGGGGCGTGGAAGACATCTCCATACGGCTGAGTAGCCACCCAATGTTCTCCAACGGACTCGAGATTTATATCACTCCGGGGAGCCTTCCCTTCCTTGTCGTAGATGGAGTCCGGATGCTGTTTCGGGAGAAGGTCTCCGCCCCAGGAGAGAACCTCTCTCCCGGTAACTATCGCGGCATTTTACTTGAGCACGAGGCTTTGGTTCCGGGCAAAAGCGATGTTCTGTGCATAAAGTCCGAGTTGAAGAGCAACAGCCAGTTCTGTGATGGGTACGATCAGTTCAAAGTTGAGCTCGGGGGTATGGACATAAAAATATCGGCCAGAAGAATGGGACTCTTGCTGAGAATCCAGGAGCTCGCCTTTGGGGCCCAGTTCTCGCCAGGCATAATCAAAAAGGATCTTCTTGTGCTCCGAGGCACCTTTGTCACCAGTTTGAAAGGACAGTGTAGCGATCCTGCAAAGTCTGGCACCCTCTCCTCGTACCTAATTGGAAGTGACTTGGCATTGTGTCTCAATGATGCCATACAAGTGCCAGTGTGTATTGAGACAGCAGTTGGAGGGCATCCTGCCGGGAAAAGACTGTACCAGGACATCTCGCTCCGATATGTGTCGACTGGAAATATCTCAAGGCATCAGCTTGAGGTCTCAAGCTCTAGCGGGACTCTGCTCAGCTTCCTTGAGTCCTGTGGCCTGAGCCTACCAGTCGATGGATCAGTGGTCGTGGAGCATCGGTTTAGGTGTGATAGGACAGCGCTGCGGGGCCTGGGCATCCTGGGGATCTCTGCAACTGAGATGGACTTTTCTGTTGTGAGCCTGGGCGATGCAGTATGCCTTTATGTTTCCAGTCCCGTGCTTGTGGAGTTCGAGGCATTACCACAAGAGCCCCAGGGTGGGGACGCAAATGGCTCGCATTTTTCAAGGTTTGTGAGATTCGTCCTCAATGCAGCACTTGTGAACAGAGAACTCAAGATGGTCCGGGGGGACGAGAACGATAGCGCCAGGAACATCGTCAACAAGTCTGTCGGGATCAGAGTCAGGCTGGAGGATACCGACCAGAATTTCGACTTCGATTTTTGCATTGATTTTCCAATCGAGTGCATAGCCCTGTGCAGGGGCCTGAAACTGTCGCTGTTCAGGAGATGCGAATTGCTGGTGCTGGATGACCGCACAGGCGATCCAATGCTTGGGCTGTCCCTCAGCTTTTCGTTCACACAGGAGCTACTGCAGTCGTGCCTCAGAATCAAGGGTCTTGTGGCGCCCGATCTCGACGGATTTACACTTGTCTTGAGGATAGATGGCCATGATGCCGGCAGGATCTCAGCCAATATGTTCTCTGCAAGGGAGTTTGTTTTTGCGGTCAAAAACTGTCTCTCCGATTTCCTAGACCTGGTTTCAGCCCGTGGCGAGGCAAGGCTTGGAAGGCCTAAAGACCCAGCACCCCGGGACCTGCTACACATTGAGCCCCGGGGACAAACATTCCAGAATGAATCGAGCCTGTGCCTGGACTTCCGAGTCTGCAGTGAAGCCATCAACAGGCTTGTATCGCGGGGCATGGCCAATGCCATTGCAGCCCTCCCGCTGGTGAATTTCCCAAGAGACCTGGTGCTTGACATGGACATTAGCAAGCTGCCGAGCTTCTATAGGCCTGGGTTTGTCTCTAGCGATGGAGCGAGGGCGGCCGCTATCGTCCTTAGCAATCTGTCACTGAAGGGAAGGGGCGTGAGGCTTGGCCTGGAATACACGTGCAGGGAGCAGATCCCCATGACACGCGAGGAGATCACGATGCACAATAGACCCATTCTAGAAAGGATGTATGGGCCTAAGGGCACCCGCGAGATTGAGTACTACGAAAAGTACTATGGTGACGGGGTCTTGCAGGACAGTGTCTTCGATAGATTCTTTGACCTGCATTTTCAACTAGATGTTATAGATCCAGATATCGCCCATGCATCCCAGAAGCATTCCGGCGGCTTCCTACCGGGCCTTGCCCACTCTAATATCCTCAACATGATCTGCTACCTCCGGGACAAGGAATACTCGGAGGCTACATTCAGAAGGCGCCGTTGGTGGCATCGTGCTATTGAGGCATTCTGGCCCACGCACAGCAATGCCTTTTCGCAAAGATATGCCAAGGTGTGGTACAGCACAAAGAATGTTGGTGTGGTTGGTGTAAGATTCCCTGGGCGCATCAATGTTGTCGGGTCTGCGTTTTCCATTATAATGGGCATCGAGGACCAGGTGTTCATCCACGTACGGATGTTTGGGCTCCTTTCGGACCCGTACTTTGATCGTGATTCGTTCGCGCTAGTTCTTCCCTACTGTGTCTATAATAGACTCAACGACTTTGGATGTGGAGCCGATATCTGGCGGCTCCGGCTCTGTACCCTCCTTAGAGGCAAGGGCTGCTGCTTGAGGCTTGGGATGAGGTCATTACTCTCCCACTCTAAAGCCAAGATGGGAAACATCGCACTCAATGCCTCGTACTTTTTTTCTGAGCAGATGGTTGCACTAGTAGTCACCAAGGCTGTGTCTATAATAGGGATGTGCAACCATCAGGTCGAGAGCTTGCTGGAAAAGATAGCGTTTGAGAGCAGCGCAGATGATGAGAGGTCTGTGAAGCTAGACAAGGAGCACATGAGGGAGGAGTATGCCCTGGCAGCCATCGATGGCGACCACATTTAATAAATTATAATGTAATCTAGTTCATCTGGAGAGTGGTGCTGCAAATACTGAGGACGTTATATATATATTTTGAAGTAATTTATTCCTTGTAGGGAATTAGGCCACAGTCCCGGAAGATGCTGCTGAGGACAAACAAAAACCTGTTTTTCCTCTCCTGGATGACGTCCAGATCAGACACGTCTAAGTTGAAGCCAACGACCAATTTTGCAGTGACCTTTCCGCCCTCTTTCAGTGTGATTGTGGAGAAGTACGGCTTCTTCCTAAACTCCGAGGGCTTCCTCTTGACATAGCCCAGCAGCTTCATCAGGAACTCGTCTTTTTTCGCCTCAAACTGCTCAAAGTTGAAGTCCAGGGTGAAGTGCTCATCCCAGGTTTTTCTCAATCGGAGATTGGTTATGGGCTGTGTTGCCAGGAAGGAGTTGGGGAAAACAGTATACTTTGACTCCTCCAGGAGAACCGTTGTCAACAAATTGATGGCATGCACCTTGTAGGCCTTGTTATTGACAATGATTATGTCCTCAACCTCGTAGGGCCTTATGAAGAAGATGAAGCTAAGCGAGCTGAGAAACGCCTTGATGCTGTCTGAGAAAGAGTAGCTCGTGGAGAACAGCAATGCCCCCAGGAAGTTGGAGTCGAATCCGGTCTTAAGGCCCAGGGACTCGGGGATTGTCAAGTGGTTGATAAAGTAGAAGCATGCAGTCGGGATGAACAGCACATCCAGGACCCTCCTGAAGTTCTGTACCGATTCGTTTTTCTGCTCCAGACTCTTGACAATCTGCTGCTGCTCGAGCATGGTGTATATATAGAAGCCCTTTATCTCCTCCATGGTTATCTCGTCGTCGCCAGAGGAGCAGAGCTCCATGATCTTTGCAGACATATCCGCATCAAAAAACGCCAGGAGGTCGTTGTAAGTAATCACGGTGCCGTCCTTCGAGATCACCTGGATGAGCCTTTGTGCAATGACATCGACGTCTCCCGTATATCCCGCATTGATGGCCTCGCTCATCGCCTTGAGAATGCCAATCTTCTCGGCATTCTTGTTGATCCTGTCCACATAGTACTTGTAGTGGACATTGAAGTTCAGGCTGAAGATGATTGCATCTCGTAGAACAATAATCATCACGACAATGACCAGCCCAAGCACAATGTTCCTCTCGAAGTGTGCCTCCTTTGAAAAGCGCTTTGCTCCCATCAGCCAGTGGAACTGCTCGGCAACGCCCTCTCGGGATGGAGAAAGCTCCATACAGGCCTCGCAGGAGGAAAGGGGCACCTTGCAGTTCTCGCAGGGCAGGGGAAACAGCTCACAGTATGAAGGAAGCCAATAGCAGAAAGCGAGGGATGCAGCCACCCCAAGCTCTTTTGCGAGCCTGGAGAGCAAGCTGCCAACGAAAATGCCTTCTGGATGTATGTTCTTCAGTATTCGCAGGGCAAGCATCATGGAGCTCACAAGGAGATCGTATGCAGCGAGGCCCAGGGTTGCCTTGATGAGGAGATACGAGAGTATAACCAGGGCTCCGCCCTCCTGAGTGCAGAAACCGTTTGAGATGAGATACAGCGATATGTATCCAAAGAACCCGAGCGAACAGGTCGAAACAATGGCCACAAGCACCCTGTAAGAGGTCTTGCTAGCCTGGATGGTTTCCTGTGTGTGGAAGTTGGTGGCCTTGGTTATTTCGGGGAGTTGCGTAAAGGCTGTAGACGATTTATCTCCGGATTCATTCATGGAAAGCTCGTGTCCGCTGCTTATATTCTTTCCCGCGATTTAAGGAGCTGCCGGGGATCAATCAGCTTCCAAGGACGGCCATTGGTTGGTGGCACCTCTCGAACAAAGGGCCCAGTGGGGATACACCCGAACACTGAAGAATAAAAATGCTATTTCTTTATTCACGATAGTTCAGAATTGTCCTCTTTCAAGTGGCTGTTGTTTGAATCGTTGCGTGAGGTCCATAGAGTCAAGTTGTCCCTCAAAAGCTGAATGATGAGCGTGGAGTCTTTGTAGTAGTCCTCCGAGAGCTCGTCAAGCTCGGAAATCGCACTATCAAATGCCTTTTTAGCTATGTTGCATGCCTCGCCTGTGTTATCGAGTATTTCATACATAAAAACAGAAAAATTGAGATATAGCCCGAGGCGAATGGGGTTGGTAAGAGGAAGGTCCTCGGCCTGCTCCTTTGCCTCAGTATAGCTCTTGAGAGCCAGATCAGACACCTTCTTCTCCTCGTCGCCATCCATAATCTCGGCCTTGTATCTATAGTAGTCCCCCTTCATCTTCAGGAAAAACACCCTGTGGGCCAGTGTGCACTTGTCAATCCCAGGCAGAATATATTTGTCGATAATATCCAGCACCTTGTCGCAGTAGCTCAGCAGCTCCTTCTCCACAATCCGCAAGATATGGTTCAGTATGTGTAGTTCATCTGGCTGCTTCTCCTCAACCTTCTGCTTTTCTGCATAGAGGACCCTCCAGCTGCTTCTCCTCGAGCTCACAAGATTCTTAAAGGCCAGCGAAAACGAGTTCCGTGCGGGAATGCTCAACTCCTGGTTCTCCTCAAACACAAACCGCACGGCATTCTCCATTTCCGCAGCCATATCCTCATACCGCTCGGCTATATCGTAACAGTGGGCACGCTTGATCGCTTCCTGGTAATCCTTTGAGGACATTGTAAGGGCTAAAAATTTTGTTTTTTAAAAACTAAGCCATTTGTTTGAGCCTGTCGCCAAACAGGTTCCGGCGGAACTCCCCGTCCCCGGGGATGTACTTGCACGTGCAGAATCTGGCTCTGAGTGCTCTGCCACAGATTCAGTGGCAGACAAAATCTTCTGTTGACAAATTCATTTATTACATCACCAATAAACACACAGGGCCCAGCAACTTGCACACTTGGATAGATTGTGGATGTGCTTGGACACAAATTCACCCCCGACACCTCCTCCTCTGCCCCACCAAACTCAGACAATACAGCATTGGCACCCTGCAGGATCCCTGGGTGCACATCAAGCACCCATTCTCCAGCTCTCTGAACTATCTGTCATGACACAAAGCATCATCCTTGTACAGGAGAGGCGCAGACAATGCTGGGAACCGGCGTGGCACCCACGACAGAATTATCTGCGAAATTTTTTCGTCCCATATGGAGGGGAAGACGCTGAAGTATTTTCTGGACAATAAAAACTTCGCGAAGGCACAGAACAAGCCAAAAAAGAAGCCGGAGGGCGTGCTGCAGGTGGTGGATGACCAGATAGTCATAAACTCCCCCAATTCCGAGCTCTACGAGGACGAGCTGGTCACGTCCTACACATACATGAAGAAGAAGGGAGTGAGGAAAAAGTGGTCGGAGGAGGAAGACGACCTCTTCTACAAGTCTCTTGAGTGCTGCGGATGCGACTTTTCGATGATGAATCTCCTGTTCCCAGACAGGCCCAGGAGCAATCTACGGCAGAAATACAAAAAGGAACTCAAGACCAACCAGCTCAAAGTAGAAAATGCGCTGAACAGCTTTAAAGAGTCTGGCAAGAGCAAGCTCCATCTCCTGCTAAATAGCAGGCCGAACAGATAGTGCGAGGAGCTGCTCTCGCACAGGCCAAGGCCAATAAAGTTTTATCATAACTACTTCTGCAAGCTGAGAAGCACCATGGGAAGAGAGATACTTCCAGGCTTGGGTCAGATGGCAGGTGGACCGGTACATTTACTTGGGCTCCGCCACTGGGCTACTTCTCGTACCGGGACATGATTTTCTCGAAGGAGTACTTCGCAGGACCCTTGTCCTCCAGGGCGGCCGCGATCTTCTTAACACTGAGAAGATCTGCCTGCCGTTTGAGGAGGCCCCCCATGGCCTTGTAGAACTCGATTTCTCCATCGAGCCTCTTTGCCTTCCTAACATTCCTGAGGAGCTCGAAGAACAGCTCCACGTGCCTCTCATACAGGAAATATCTCATCCAGGAATACAGGAGCCTCAGCTTGAACTGGTACTTCAGATCAAACATTTCAATGAGCTTGAGGAAAGCAAGATACATCTTCCGGACCAGGAGCACGTTGCTCATGCACTCTTCCATGAGGCACAGGCACAGCTCCTCCGTATCAACCAGGTCCTCGGCACATCTGTAAATTCTCACCTTATCTATAAACGTCGAGTAGAGCAGCTCCGAGCTCAGCACAGAATAGAACTCCTTCTTGGGCAGGCAGCTGAGCCCCAGAATCCAGTAGTCGAGAGCATCCCCATCGGCAGCGCCCTTTATTGAAAAAAGAGTGTTTTTGACATAGTTCGGGTCCAGGACATCTCCTAGCGACAAAAGATAGAACACCACGTTGGGCACTGGCAGCTCGGAAATCAGCTCCTGCAACCGGGAGCTTGTGTCCTCGTGCAGGTAAATCTTCCTGAACAGGAGGTCGGCTATCTCGAAGTGAAAGTCGCTGCATGCATCTGCAAAAAGGCTTCTTTTCTCCGGAAACTCCTTGTAGAAGAGAAACTTGAGCCTGATGTCTGAAAACCGCACAACCTCGCCAGCCAACAACCTGAATACGAGCTTTTCGGCACCACTGGACTCGGATTGTGCAATCTGCCTGTATGTGTCCCGGAGCTTGTCAGACCCGTAGAAGTTCCTGGACAGAAGCTGCTTGAGGGTGCTGAGCCTGACCACTGTCAGGTGGCTGTCCAGGCCATCCATGTCCCTGAACACGATCTTTTTCTTGATGCGCTCGAGGAGGCACGCCTCCTCAGAAAGCTCTGGATTCAGCTCAAGCAGCTTTTCCATGGATGGCAAATTGTATAAATTTTTGTAGGAGCGCCCAATGGGCCAAACAGGTTCTCAATGCCGGGAATGGACCTGGACATCTACCGCCAGATGCCAACTCAATCAACGCCTACTGCAATTCCAGCATCAGGCATTTGGAGCTTTGTTTACGAGTTTGGCACCCCAGCAATGGAGAGATTCGGACGTGTCAGGTATGCCGGAGTTTCTCTCGTAAAAGCATCCCTCGCAACCCTTACAGCTCTATCCGCTGGTGGACATCTTGAAAACCCCAGGATCCATGGCCTCAAAGGCGTATATGCTGGCCATATCTACCTGTACTTCACCAATATCTCAGCCTACTTTACCCTGAGTGCATATCTGACCGGAATCGTGTACAGGACCTTCGGGCAGCTGTATCCTACATATAATTTTCTTGTGCAGGTGGCCCTGTCATACGAGACTATCACCGCCGTTGTATTCTGGAGCCTGTATTTTACCAAACGAGAGCTGATCAAAGGCCGCATGGCATTAATTCCCGGGTACGAAACGTCGATGGTGGCCGAGCTTTCCGCACACGCATTTCCCCTTATCCTCGTGGTGCTTGAACAGCATGATGTTCCTATCACGAAAAATCGGGCTCTCGCGCCCTTCCTTGTGTTTACTTCTGCGGCGTACTATGGAGTAACAAAGGCCTATGCCCACTATCTCGGGGAGTACATCTATCCGTTCTTGAACCAGATGTGCGAGGTAGGAAGAGTCATGTTCTTTGTGGGAATTATGGCCGTGTCTCTGGGGGTGTACAATGTCTATGCCCGCCTGAGAATAAAAAATTAAACTGTGTGTACAAAGCCTGCTTTAATTGATGTGCCGGTGTAGAGTTGTGCCTAACTCTTGGCAAACTCCATAAAGTCCCGGTCGCCCTTTCCAGCCGCATCAAGCTCTTCCTCAATGTAGTTGCACACAGCCTCGAGACCGTCTCTCCGGATCCTGTAGACACCAAAGTCGACCAGGTCATTAACCACGACCTGGAAGTCCGCAAAATCCAGCGGCCTGTAGTCTCTTGCCGTGCAAAACGATTTGTGGGCATCGAACCATTCCTGGATGCGTTTCACTGACTGGCGGTGGAGAAAGACCAGCATCTTTTGGTAGAAGTTGAACGAGCAGACAAACCGATTGATCAGCGGCACAGAGAGGTCCTTCAGAAACCCATGCACAGTGCTGACATCCCGATGGCCCACATGCTCAACAATCTCCCTCGCCTTTCGGACATCGCCCGTCGACGCTGCCACCCTCTTGGCGATCAGCTCAACCGACTTCTCGTTGGCGGCCGCGCTTCTGCATTCCACCTCTATAACAGACCGGAGCTGTGTGGCGGTGTAGGGCAGGAACTCCAGCCGGTTGCTTCCAATTCGGCTCTCGATCTTGGTGCTTAGGCTCCCCAGGGTGTTGGATATCACAATCATGAGCACTTTTGCATTCTCAAGAAACGGAAGCTCAAAAAGGTTGTACAGAAATGTTTCCCTCTTGTTCCAGAGGAAATCAACTTCGTCAATGACCAGGAGATGTCGCTCATTGCAGTTGCTGAGGTGGAATCTCAGGGACTGGAGAGTCGCACGCCCCCTGCTGCAGCCCAGCCCCTTCCCAAGTGCTCCATATATCGCCGACTTTCCCCTCAGGCCCGAGCAGTTCACATAGCAGTAGGCGTGTTCCAGACGGTCTAACAGGCTGACTGTGGTGTGGGTTTTTCCAGACCCTGGGACCCCCGTGATGTACAATACTGAGCTGCCCCCATATTTCATAAAGGAACATACCTGCCGCTCAATTTCCTTATACTCTGCCTCTCTCCCCACAACAGTGGGCATTCCCGGCAGTTTTTCCTGGGCCACAGGCAGGGATGGGGACATTGCTGTAGAGCAGTGCACGCCAGAGCTTGATCGTCTCAGCCTTTTCCGAATAGCGCTTTCCTCATGGTCTGATGTTCTGTCTGGGCCGGCCCCCAGGTTAGTGCCAGTTGGTGCCGTTTTCTGAGCCTTGTGGCCAGAATCAGCTGCATACTCCAGCCTCGCTCTTTTGGGCATCGCTTTGGACTCCATGCAGCACAGAAAAAATTGGCAGAAAACTCAACACGGGAAAAACAGTGTGCGCATCCATGATATTTAATCGATTATTGAGCTTCCAGGCATATGTATTTGGCATTCACAGCTTTGTGGAGGTATGCAGGATCCTTGGGACCGCGATATTCCGTTCCATTTGTGGCTATATGGATGCCAAAATCATGCTCTGTCCTCGAGTCTATCTCGTGGTAGAACACGCTGATGATTGCACAGTGGAGGCACTCAAGAACATGCAGAGCCATCAATCCGCCCATCAGCAGAATCGTCAGCGTGAAGCGTGCATCATTGCCTCCAGCTGACAGGTCCCCAAGCTCAAAAAGCGAGCTGGGGGTGACAGAAAACAGCCATTGCTCAAGCCCCAGCACCATGCTCAAATAGACCAGGACAAGCAGCGGAGCAACACACCACTTGAAGTTGAACATGCTGTAGACATGGTATCCGGGGTGCCGTGAAATGCGATTGACGGCCAGCGCCGATGTCTGTAGATTGTACGAGCCACCATAGACTCCGATATAGCCCATGACGAGGTAGTTCAGCTTCTCGAAGACATTCTGGAGAACTGATATGATCCCGAGAGTAATCATCAGGCCGAGGATGAAAAAGCTGTCCCGCTGGTCAGCTTTCTTCTCCATCTCGTCCTTATAGGCATCTTCGCACATGGTTCTGATGAAGGTAAGGATAGACACGGCCAGGCTTGCCTTGATAATGTCGCTCATGGCAGAGACTGCTCGAGCAAGCGAGGAGCTGAGCGGATTGGGCTCCTTGTTCAGATCCATGTAGAGCTTGGAAGAAATAAACACGGTCAGGAAATTGCTGGTAACGCAGAATGACAGCCCCATCATGGCAAGGACAAGGAGAGATGTGTATGGAGACTCTTGGCCCACGAAGTTGTTGAGAAGCACAGAGAGGACCGTGATCTGCACGGCATTGATGATGACCAGCACCAGAATAGTGACAAGAATTGTGAGTGCATTGTCGATCAGCAGCCCTGCAGCCTTCGAAAGAGAACGGGCAAATGCCTGCGAAGTGAGCAGATATGCAAAGATGCCGACCAGAATACAAAAAACAATGTACGATACAATTGCAAAGAGAATCACTGAGGTGGTTGACGAAGCAAGGAGATGCGGAAGAAAGGCAAGCGGGAAAATGGGGACAATGGATATCAGGATGTCTGGAGAGTAATGGGCAAAGCCCCAGAATGCAACTGCAAGCAGATACACCATCCCGAAGTTTGCACCTGCAAAACACAAGTTTCTGAGAGAAGACATTTGCTGGATTTCCTCCAGAACATCTCCTCCGTAGGCAAGAGCAATTGTCGTCAGAAGGCACCACACGGCAACATAGAGCAGGAACAGAAGTGGGACGTTCAGGGACACCGGGCCCGGGGTCCTTCGTACATGCTTGATCGGCCCGACCCGTGGACAGAAATAGTAGGCCCCGACCGAAACAATGGCAACGGCAATGAGCATGCATGCAAACTGCACAGCAAAGCTGTCGAAGGCCATGTTCTGGAGAATTCCGAGCCTACTGCCCAGGAACCCTAGTATGCTACCAAGCACCCCTAATATCGATGCAAAGCATAGTCCATCCATCAGACTCATGGACACAAACTTAAAAACTTTTTAATAGTAAAAATTGCGATCTTATTTCTGAAACACATGGCGACAGCGCGATGAACCCGCCAGCAGGAGCCATCGCTTGAGCTACAGATATCCGTTGGATAAATATTGTATTTGATCGTAGAACATCGTTCCCATATTTTTGATGGACTTGGCAATCAGCCCGCAGCAGTAGGTCTCGATGTCTCTCTCAGAGTCCCCCATCCTCAGCCTGTCCAGGAGGGCCGAGTATGTGAACTTGTCGCAGTATCCTGTGCCATCCATGATTTCCACTAGCCGGGTCAGCTTTTCTCTGTGCTTCCGGAGGATCTTGAACCCCCTGGTGAATATGCTCTTGAACTTTTCTATGTCTATCAGTTCGAGGTACTCGGCAGAGAACTTGAAGGGGGCGCTTTCGAGATAGAGAATGCCTGGATACTTGCCAAAAACAAATCCAAAGTCCACGTGGACTATGTGGCCAAATGCATCGATCATTATGTTGCCATTGTGTCTGTCCTTGATCTGCAGCAGATAGGAGGCCAGGGAATACCCAACAAGCGAATGGAGGAAGTTCTCCTTGGCCTTGGCCAGATTCTCTCCAGCAAAGCGCTCGCTGAAGTACTGTGCCAGTGATCCAAACTTGCTGTCGGCCTTGATTCTATGGATGGACACGGCGTCCTGGACAGTCTCCACCAGCCCAGACGTGTCGGAAATGAGGATGATCTTGTAGTTGCGTATGTATATGGGCAGCTTCTCAATCACAAAAATCTCCTTGATCTGTGTTAGGACCTGGTATGCAATGTACTCGTGCTTGATAACACCACCGGACTTGATGATGAACGACTTTATGTCCCAGCCAGGCATTCTGGAAAACCTCGAGGATGCTGCCAGCTGCCTTTTGATGCTGGTGAGAGATGTTTCTGTCGGACTGATCAGCTGCGGAGCCCCCGGCATATCACAATCGTAGATGCCTTCGTATGTCTCTAGGGTGTTTGAATAACGGCTATCTGCTTCCCTCTTGTCCCCAGACACATCTTTGCAGGCCCTGCTCCCGGTGGCCAGGTGGCCGTTTTGGGACTCGCATCCAGAAACAGAGCCACTGGGCTCCGAACCCGCCTGAGATGGTGGATGCTGCCTTGCATTGATCTCTGGGATGTCTATGCCGGAGGATGGGTGGCATGCCTCTGCGTCTCCATGTTTCCCAGCATGCTCCAGATCTGCACCGGGAGAAATGGGATCGTTCCGCAGCGCTCCACTCAGATCAATCATTGATCTTGTCTCAGGCTCTGTGGGCTTGGCGGGATTTTGGAGGTCTATACTGGATGGATACTTCTCGCTGGGTTGCATCGGCACGCCCGGGACAGTCCCGAACAGGATGTTTGTCATGGCATTCAGCATGCTTTCCCGGATACCATCCACATCCCCGATGTCCCCCAGATCGTTCAGCGACTCCAGCTGGCTCCGGACTGCCCTTGCTTTCCTCAGCTTGCCGGCGCTAATGCTGTGGCTGCCAGGCCCGGGCGCTGCTTGTGCACACTCAACCAGAACAATGTACGGGCAGTTTTCGGCAGAATCAAGAGCCCGAGCATGTGCCAGCAGAAAGTTGACTATCCGCGTGTGTCTGTCAAATGGATTTGGCACTCCTCTGCAGAGCTCGTGGTTCACCATCTCCAGCTCAATGGTAAGAGCTGCGGCCCGCAGCTGCGGAGACAGCTTTCTCAGCCTGTTAGAGATGCTCACCAGGCCCTCAAAAAACCTGATGTTGGACCTGAATTGCGTGTTGGCCGACTGGAGCTGCAGGCTCTTGAAGTTCCTTTTGTTGTTGAACACCCTGGAAAACCTGTCCAGATCGCCAAACGTGGGTGAGCCAAAGACCGAGACCACTGCCTTGGCAAAGAAGAGCATCAGCCCCTGGAATATCGGCGACCTGGGCCTTGGCCGTATCACAAATGTCCGGGTTGCCAGGTAGTACCTTGATCTGAAGTGCTCTCCTCCAGCATCCCGGTACTTCTTCCTTATCCTCCCGACAAACTTGAGCCTGTTGGCCAGAGTCTTCAAATTTCGCTGGTGCTCCGATCGGTCGATGTCGAGGATGTCGCAGCACAGGAAGTAGCAGTGACTGGCCTTGCTCTCGTCGACCGTGCTCAGAACGCTCTTGAGCCGCAAAAAAAGCGCAACCCGGAAAGAAAGCTGCCTCTTGGCCCTGAACCACAGCAGCTTGTAGACAGGGTGCGAAATCGGGGCGTCTTCGGGGCCCTGGAGCATAATCTCTATGAGCTGTGGGATCTCCTCCTCGATGTCCATGTACTTGAGTCTCTCGCACAGGATGTAGTGGACTCCCGAGTTCCTGACCCGGAACAACAAGGAAATGTAGTAGTGCTTGTCGAGCGAGTCGCACATAATCATCGGTGCCAGGTACTTCAGGTTGCCGGGTCTTAGTGCATATTGATCCTCGGCCATTGGGTGAGGGGCTTGGTAAATAGCCCATTAATTGTTTTGGGCAGGCACTTGCGGGACAAGCAGACAGCGAGTGAAGATAGAGCTGCCCGGTTTTCTAAAAATTTTTGCTGGACCCGCAATGATTCCGATAGCCAATCCTATAGCAGACGAAAAAGCGTCGGAATGCATCCTCAACGTAACCAGGGGGCAGTTGGAGAGAGGCTGCCTGACAAGTGGAATCAAGGCCTGCCAAAAGGCCATTCTGAAGGGGAATGCCCAGGGGGTGATGGTCCTGAGTGCCACGACGTCGCCAATGGATTTGATCACGCACATACCGATTCTGTGCGAAGAGCGCCGCATCCCGTACATTTTTGTGAGAGACACCAGCTGGATGAACAGGTTTACCTGTGTGCTGCTGAGGATCGAGGATGGTTCTCAGGACATGCAATGTATCCTGAGCCAGTCATGGAAGTCAGATATATAAATTCCAGTGCTATAATGTTTATGTGTCTTGGTATCCGTCTCGCATGGCGTGGAAAAAGGTCTGGCCCGGCCCATCCATGATGGAGCAGGAAGGGCTGCAGGAGCTCCTTTCCCCAGTGCTTAAGGACATCGAGGAGCTGCTGAGCGAAGAACGTGGACAGTTCATGGTGGTGGGACTGGACAGAGCTGTTCTGGATGCCCTTGTTGGACACATATCCCGCATCGGTGCTTTTCAGCCAGTGGTTGTGAAGAAGAGCAAGGACGAGAATCCCGGTGGCAAAATTTTCTTTATCTGGCTCCAGAATACAGCCTCTATGGACTATCAGGCACTGCTGTACCACTATCTTGAGCTGCCGCTGAAGCACCGTTGCTTTGTGTGCCTGCTCTCCACATCCAGCCTGAGCCTGAGCTGTTTTGAAAAGAGAGTTAGAAGCAGGTTCAGGAACAGGATATTTTTCCTGCCATACTGCAGCGACTCTGGACATGCAGCCCTCTCTGATGGTACATCTAGCTGTGAAAATCATGAGATCCACAGGAGCCTGGAGGCGCAAGACCAGTGCCTTCTCATGGGCAAGTATGGCCTGGAGCGCTACTCCCTAAGGTATGTCCTTGACCTGTTCGAGCCAACGCATCTTGTGTTGATAATGATAGCCCACAGCCAAAGACTTGAGCTGAATCGGTGCTATGACCAGTTCCAACGAACAGTGAGCGGCGTTGCCGAGATCAAGAAGTCTCCGCCAGGCAGGGTGCTGTTCTGTGCCTATGATCTCATGGATGCTGGAATTATCAACGCAACTGGGCACCTTATTGTGGATTTTGGAGAGGTCAGGGAGTACATAGGCACCAGTGCACCACTGTATGTCCAAAGGCTGCTCCGAGCGATCAGCATGCCAAAGTAGCAGGACATGCCACAACCAGAAGCGGCGGGACAGCCCCATTCCAGGACACCGGTGATCTGATGTACTGGACAGTGCCCGGATTCATAGCTCCATTTGTTTATCGGCCCATGATAAACTCACTCACGATCTACAACCAGGGGTCTTTGGAGTTTCCTGAAGGAGCAACGGTGCCATACGAAGGCAGAGACGTCCGCATATCGTTTCTCCCCAAAGAAGGGTCTGTGTTCAGGACAGTTCCCTGCTTGCGCTCCGTGGTCGTTTCAGGACAGGTCTTTTTCCAGGAGTCCGGGAAGGAGTCTGATTCGCAGGTATCTCTGGAGAAGTATCTTGGGGCGCTGAAAGAGTATCTGCCACATTATGTCGATGCAGAGGTGAAGAAGTCGGTCACCAAGATGGATCTGGTGAGGCTGTACTTTCGGCTCAATGATATTTCCCGGGCCAAGGCACTCCTCGACACCATGGAAAGCTGTGGAGATGCGAGGATGCTTGGCTTTATAATAAGGCATAAGTTTAAGCTGGTGCAAGGACGGTTTGTGGAGAGGTTCCCCCGCCCAGGTAGGATCGGGGAGTATGGCGGCAGCCTGGCCCTGAATGCAGACTGCGAGGATGTCAGTGGGGAGATGCACAGCGCCTTTGACGAGTTTGCAAGCATCTGTGGGGAGCTTGACGAGCACACCCGGTTTTTATTTGCCTGTGAGGCACTGGAGATCTTCCCGTCTGATTTCTACTTCTGTATTGAGCGCCATCTTGGGCTTTCGGTGGCAGAGTACCTGGTCTTTCTCAGGATTCAGATGGCCGACTTGCTCATACGAAGAGGAAAGACCAGGATAGCAGCTCTCATGCTCATTCAGGCCTCGAGGGCGATCAGAAAAGGGTGCGACATGGTTCTCAAGGAGGGCCTTGTGAGGCAGGCGATGGGGCTGGTGACCAACGGTGCATGGAGCAGCTACTTCAGGACCATCATTGAGGAGCTGGAGGAGGAGGAGAGCAGAGCATATGGGCTTCCGGTGTCGATGCAGGGCATGGCCAACCTACTCTTGTCTTTGAACAGCATACCCGCACCCTGTGTTGTTGAGTTTACAAGCTGCAACGAGATTTTCGAGTTCAAGGCCGAGAAAGTCTTCCGGCAGGACCAGTTTATTGATAGAATAAGGGTCTCTGTGATCGGACCTGGGCATAGGGGCCTCTCCGTGATAGGAGCATACAATGCTGACGGGAAATTCTATCCCGTGTGCACCAGTGGCGGTCGCTCTGTTCTGCACCTAGGTCACAGCGTCCGCCTGGTGAAAGTTGTCCTGGAAGGCGGGATGGAGATTGAGTGCAATAAAGCGATGCACAAAATCCACAAGACAACTGACATGGAGCTGGTTGATGTGGAATTCCAGAAGGACTGCACAGCACTGTCGTTTGTGTACAAGGGCGGCCGGCCGTGCAGATTCTACGTCTCAGACGGTGCTGAGGCCTCGACAGGTGAGGCCGGGCCCTGTTTGCGTGTGCCTGGGAACAAAGACCAGGTGCAAATAGCGGTCGAAATACAGGAGGACGTCTACGAGAACAGAACGTATTTTCTGAGATAGAGCGAGGTGGCGGTTCTCCTGCGCCAGTGTTTGTTTCCAGCAGCCAGGTACAGCCGAAAATTTTTGGGTCTGGTGGTTTATTTTGCTTTTTATGTTCTGGTGCTAGCCCATGCATGAACAGAGAAGTTTTTGAAAAGCTCCCGGAACACAAAAAGCAGGTTGTTGAGAAGGCGTACTTTGCTGCATACAACAAGGAGATCACTCCGAGCGACTTTTTTATCATCTGCAGGAGGATCCTGTCGGACGGCGAGTACAATGCCCTCTTCAACGAAAACGGTGCCGAGGCCGACCAGAAGGAGCCGCAGCAGGAAGACATCAAAACCGAGCACATTGAGGACATTATGCAGTACTCGGGTATCGATCTAAAGGAGGAGGCAGAAAACATCACAAGATACGCCGAGAGCAGCGTCGGATTCGACCAGTACGACACAGTGGAGGACCGGGGCTCGCGGATCGAGAGCCTCTTCAATCCCCATGCATTCCAGGAGTTCATCCTGAAGGTCTGCATGCAGAGGAACATAAAAATCACGAACGAAGGCATTTACCTTATTTTCCAGATCATGAAGCGCAAGATCCTGGACTTCACCGACAAGATGGATGCTGCTAGCAGAGCAAGGGTGGGGGCGAGCCTCGGGGAGTACAACTTCAAGATCGAGAACGAGGTCTGCAAGCAGCTGTGGTATCTGAATGAGCTGGAGAAGATCAAGCTCGACAGGCTTATGATCAGGAAGGAGGAGGACCCCAAGAAAAAGAAGGTGATCCAGGAGCGGGAGGACCTGCTGATAAAGAAGCGGCAGAGCAGCAACGTGGCCATGGCAGCCATGGGGATTGAGCAGAAGTCCTGGATGACCGGCGACGGGCTGAAAACCTCCGAGGACGCCTCGAAATTCACCCCGATCTATGCACCGTTCGACGAAAAGGGATTTGATGCCAAGATCAAGGGGAGGACCATCGCCATGAAGGACTTCATGTACGTGCTGGAACGGGATAAGCGGTACAACAAGTCCGTGTTCCTGATCCAGCACTACTTTAAATAAACATACACTCTGTTGCAGCCAGTGCCGAATGTTGCCTACTTGCCCACTATGCTGTCATGTATTTCCTTGAAGAACGCGGCACAGTCCGGCTTTTCCTCCTTGCTTAGGCTTCTCCAGCATTTTTTCAGCAGCAGCCGACAGGCCTGCACCTCCAACAGGATCTTGGCCTCGTTCCGGGCTACCTGGTCCCGGTGTCTCTGGTTTATCTGTTCCACGAATCCCCGGATGGCCAGCTTCTGCTCGTCACTGCAGAAACCAAGAATGCTTCTCAGTTCGTCGCTTGTCAGATCTTGGACCGAGTCAAGTGTCTCAAACTTGAGGTGAGCATCCATGACAAGGGTGCCCCCCAGGAAAATTTAAGCAGTATGCGGGACGGGAGTCACAGGAGAGGTGTGCAACAGGGCACGAATAAGTATTTAATGGTCACTACTGCCCAAAGTATCCCCACGACGAGTTTCTCTCGGGCGCGGGAGCGCCACCATAGCCCCCTGGGCCCTGCCTGGGCATGGCATCGGCAACAAACAGAACCCTGATGTTTCCAGACAGACCACTTCCTGGAGCGGGGACAAAGTAGCCACCCCTCTCTACAAATGCCCCCGTGACCCCGAAATCAGCAAACCGGATCCTAAGCACAGTCTTGTCGGCAAGAACAAATTCCCTGTAGAAGCCTATGCCGACCAATGTATCGAAGTACTCTCTGATCTGGAGCTCAACATCGCCGTTTGCAGCATACTCCAGCGATGAATCCCCAACCCTGTGGACCTTGAGTGGTGGCAGCCGGCTACAGCCATGGTGGCCCCCCCTTGGCGGGTACTCCGGAACGGAGTGATTGCTTGGAGGATGCATCGGGAATGGGGAGTGGCCGCCGGACGGATATGGCATGGGGGATGCTTGCAGATTTCCCGATGCATATGTTGGCATCGGGGAGTGGAGATGTGAGGGAGGGGCCGCGTGGGGCTGGCCGCCGGATGGATATGGCATGGGGGATGCTTGCTGCTGGGCTGGAAAGGAGCTGTATGGGACTGGCTGCTGTGGGCCGCTCCTTACTGCAGTTACACGTACATCCTGGTACCTCTCGTTCCCGAGATAGCTTCCACAGCCAGGGAAAGTTTCAGTGAATCAACTCTGTGATCCCTGCGGGATGGTGACACTCAGATCAAAGCTCCCCTGGTTGCCGTCCGAGTCGGTTCTGTCAACCCTCACAATCTTCTTGCAGCCCCTGTACAGCTCGTCGTCTGACACAGGAATCGTGTACTCTTTGATGGCTTGTCTAAGCTGTTGGTGGCCATTTTGCGGATTTTGAGACATCTCAGGGGCGGGAGCTCTGTGATTTAAAGCATCTCCCACCAGCCTAGCCCCTTATTCAGGGGAAACAGGTGTGGGTGTTCTATTGGACAGGGCACAGAACTAAAAAAACAGGCCCAGCTGTCTGTGCGGCATTTATTTCTTCGTGAAGAAGCTGTCCAGCCTTGTCTGGTTTCCCTTCTTTTGTGCCCGCAGCATCTTGTCGACTCCGCCTGCGACCCGGGCCTCATCGAATCCCTTCTCCTTGCAGAGATACTCAATCAGCCCGTTTTTGTCGATGCTTTCGTAGCTGATGCTGAAGCTCTCGGGCTCGCCAAGCTCGGAGAGCTCCTTGAAAATCTTCCTGGCGCCCACAAAATCAAAGTTCTCGGGTGGCTCGACCGCCTCGTTGGCAAGCACTTCTTCGATCGACCCATGCTTCTTGATATACTCATAGGCCCGTTTGTGGCCGATGCCCCGGATCGTGTCGCAGTAATCGCAGCCCATCATGATGCAGAGATCAATGAACGAATCCATGGTAAGTCCCAGCTCTCTCAGCACCATCCCCAGGTTGTACTCATCGATATCAAGCCTCTTGGCCTGCGAGGCATTCAGATTCCTCAGCAGCAGTGGTGCACCGAAGCACAACGTGTCCATGTCTTCCGTGGCCACGGCCTTGACACACCCCTTCTTGCACAGGTAGGCACAGTAGGCCTCGGCCTCGCTGTCTGCCGTGACAAACGGTATCCCCATCAGCTGGAGCAGCCTTTTGCACTCGTTCACGTGGACCTCGTCGACCTTGACCTTGCGCTTCTCGTGCTTTTCCATCTCGGCCTTGTCCTCGGCCTCTCGGGCACTTTCCAGCATTTTCTCGGCCCGTTGTCTCTTTTCCAGCCTCTTCCGAAGCTCGTCGACCTTCATCCCAGGCGCCTTTCCGTCAAACACATACACAGGCGTTATCCCGCTCTCCACAATTTTTATGGTCCGGTAGAACATGCCTATCAGATGCGACGTGGTCGCATCCCCATATCCCAGAGATGCGCCGTCAGACCTGACAGCCACCAGGAACTGGTAGATGCACAGGGATGCGTCGATGGCTATCTTCGACGACCCGTAGTACTGCAGCTTCCGCGAAACCACAGCCTTTGTGCACTTCTCCTTGATAAGCTTTGTAAGCTGCTTAATGCCCATGGAGGATGGCAAAAAAAGACGAATATCAATAAATATGTTTATTCACCACTGTATCAGTTCCCCAGTCGCACTGCTGTACGGAATGTCCTCCTTGTCCAGATTTATGAACCCATGCTTGAAGTTGCACTTCCACTTGACTTTGGACTTGGTCACCTTTGTGTAGAAGCACACCATGTACACCCCGATGTCCTCCTCGAGCTTGTTTATGTACTCCTCCTCGGAGTAGTTGTTGGCCGAGCCGTCGTCAGAATACGCCTGTTCGGAAAAGTCCGGCGGCTCCACCTTGTTTTCCACCGGCACAGACTGCATCATCTCCAGGTTCCGTATCCAGTCATTCTGGATGGAGTAAACCAGCTCCCTCCCAAGATCGTATGCTGCCCCCTCCTCCGTTAGCTTGCTACACACCTCGTCTATGATCTCAAAGCACACTCGCTCGTTCTGATCATGCATTTTATGGGTCTTCTTATTCTATATTTTTTTTGTTTATTAGAGATGATAATCCCTCCGCAGCTCAACACAAAAGACCGCAAAAACCACGACCTGAACGACCTCAGGATCTACTACATGATTTGCGAGGAGATTGGCATTGCGGAGAAGGACGAGATCCAGAAGTCCTTTTTCCATCTCATGAGATGGGCCGGGAATTACAAGTTCGTGGAGGAGTTCACAATTTTCAAGAAATACATCGACAAACTAAGGAGGGAGAAGCAGAACAATAAATAGATCTTTGTACAAATGCGGGTCCCTGATGCCCCTTGGTTCTTATGTGCTGTAGTCCCAGCACGGGGCCTTTTGTGCTGGTTGTGGCTACTGTTTGTTTACCGGAGGTGTATGTGAACACTCTGCATTTGTCCCAAGCCGCAGTTCCGAGCCCAAAAATTTGACCCGTGGATGTGCTGGTGCAGGATTTCCTTTACCGAGCTGGTGCCTGCAGATGAGCACACGTTCCAGATAGCAGAGTACAGCATTTTCCAGCACCACGGCATACCGAAGAAGAATACCTATGTAAGCAGGGGCGACGAGGAGACCGAAGAGTGCCTCTACAAGATAATGGAGAGGTACGACTCGCTCGACTGCTTCCACGTTTTTACCGAAGACTTGGGCAGAGTCGAGAGGTTTTTATTCTTCTTACGCGACCAGAATCCCAGGAAGGAAATTAGGGTCCATGTCCTGGGCGACGGGCCCGGTCCCGGAGACGAAGACCCCATCTTTGATGCCGTTGACTCCCTGCAGTACATCCACTCGGCTGCTAGACTTTGTAAATGATCAGTAGGCTGCACAGAAATCCGATCACCAACGTCACCTCCACCGAGGCTAGCGACACAATGAAGGTCATGTAGAACTCGGGCTTCTGCTTGATCCTCCTGAAGCTGTCGTTCGATATCCTGCCCATGGCTTTCCCGGCATACAAGCCCACCATTCCAAAGACGAGACCTGCAGCAAGATGCAGAACCCCGGCATGAACAGTGTAGCCCTCCTCCAGCTTGTTGATGACAATCATGGCTAGGATAAACCCGTAGAAGAACACCGTGGAGACCATGATCATCGACACGTACGAGTATGTCACTATGGCCGGGATGCTTGCATGTAGGACTGATGCTGTCCCGCAGGCGCTCATCCCATCGCATGCACCGCAGGCAGATAGTCCCAGGATTGCCGCAACGCTCAAGGCTCCCAGCAGGTACTGACTGGCTCCCTCCATGAATAAACATTTGGAAACACTTTTATTGTCAACATCGGAGGCCCGTACGGCACCAAAGGCTCAGCCGATCCATGACCCCAGCATGTTCATTATGAGGCCGAAAATGGCGCTCTTCAGTGCAAACAGCACTCCGTTTCTCCTGGCAGACAGGTAGGAGCATATGAGCACGCTGCCAAGGGCAGAGGCCTTTCTCTTGATTCCTAGCCGCCGAAAGGCATAGAGCAGCGTGTTGAACAGCAGCGTGTATTCGGCGTGCTCTGCACCCCTCCTGACCGCCTGGATGTGCTTCACAATGCCGTTGTTGTCGCTGCCAAGGATGCCCTTGATGGCGCTTGTGACCGTTCCAAAGATGAATGAGGCTCCCACCTCGCCCACTACGTGCTTGTAGAGATCGGTCATACCTGCCCTCATTTCTTGCTGGGGAAGAACTTTGCAGCCAAATGTGCAAAAACCACTGCCCAGGGCCCCGGCCGATGATAGAGCTCAGGGGGATAACCGAGATTGTGGGGGACTGCGGCGTCGGAAAAACACTCCTTGCGCTGTCAGTGAACCAGACCGCAAGCACAATATACATTTCCCAGACACAGATTCGCCATGCGTTCATCCCAAGCACAGTGGTGCTCCGGAGAATTGTGTCGTTCCATGAGCTGAAGGCATTTGTGGCGTCTGGGCTGGAGACCCTTGCCAGGGCCACCGCAGCCAAGAAGATCATACTCGATGGCCTTGAGAACTATCTGTATGTGTTTGAGAAGCCGCGGAGGCTGGCAGATGACATATTCAGGATTGTGACAGTTCTGAGGCGGCTGCACTTCAAGAGCAAGATCGACATTATAGTAATCAACAACTACTATGCGGGCTGGGTGGTCGACGGTGTTCGTGTGACCAACAAGTATTTTGGGCTGCCCTGGGAATATCTGGTAAATTGCAGGTACATGGTAGTAAAAGACTCTGGAGTGAGGCGCGTGGAGCTCGTTTCGGGCGAACGGAATTTCGGATGCGCCTTTGTGATTGACGATGCAGGGGCTCATCGGCTGGCGTAGATGCTCCGAGTGTGCAGGGTGGTATTTGATTTGTGTAGCTGCTCATCTCAACCGGTGGTTGCGGAGACTCCCAACAATGTACTGACTGTCGGCAGCAGCAGCCCTGTATCTCCTGTATAGCCTGAAAAGACCATATACTATCGCGGTAGCAACAAGCACAAGTGCTGCGTTGTAGGCAACTGCCTCGCTCCAGGTGTAGTATGGCAAGGATCGTTTTGTTTCCGAGCGGGGATCGACGTGTGGGATCTTCAGGATCGAGAACTTGTACTCGTTCTTCGTGGTGTTGTCCATCAGATACCTCAATACCTCGTCGTGTGGGGCCCCAGGATGTTTCTCCAGGTATACTGCAGCGGCGCCTGCAACAAAGGAGGCACTGTAGCTTGTCCCGTTGCTGTGGAGGATGTCCTCGCCGAGCGAGTAGAGATTGATGCAGTTCCCTCTGTTGGAAAACGTGCTGATGTACCCGTTCTTGTCCACTGCGCCGACCCTGATAAGGTGGTGCCCGGCCGGGCTGTAGTTGCAGCTGTTATCAGAGTCGTTTCCGCCGGCTGCGATGACAAGAGTGCTCTGGCTCACCCTCTTCAAGGACAGATCCAGAGCCTCAGAGCGCGGGCCCGAAAATGGGAGAACAAGAATGTCCGTCTTGGGGATGCCCTCTAGGACATCGAGGAGCCTGGACAGTCTTATGGTCCCATCGCAGTTAAATGCCTCGATTGTGCGCAATGCAGCATTCTTGGCCAAGGAATTTCCTAACCCCGAGGCCAGAGATGCGTTGACCTGGCGATGCTCATTGCACTTAGGAGTGTCAATGATGGTTATGCTCACGTTTCGCCCCGTATAGAAGTGCTCGTACCTGTAGAAATGCTTGATCAGCCTGTTTATCCGGAGGAGCCTGAAAATGTAGTTGTCGAGAAGATAGTTATTAAAGAATGCATTTCCCATGTTCATGATTCTGTAGAAGTGCATGGGGACCGGCTGCTGAGCCATGCTACTCACCGTGTGCCCGGGGGCGGCGGCCGCATACTCTCCTGGCCTTGTATAGCTTCCCCGTCCCGGGAAGCTGAAGAAGTCCTCCTCAAAGTCAGACACATCCAAGGTACTGGTGGGCTTCTGGCCATACAGATATTTCGTGTCGTTTTCGACAGAGCCTATTCTGAACACCTTGTCTCCTTCGATGTTGATTAGCGGGTATTTTCCCCTGATCTTGTCCAGGATCGTGCTGCTGGAGGTGCAGAACGTAAATCCTAGCAGGTTCTTCTTGTACATGAATCGGACAGAGTTCGGATGAGCCTCGAACTGGTCAGCAATCTTCTCGGCCTCGGCCATTGGGATCATGTCTGTGTTGACAACATAGCATCTTTCGGACGAGTGCTGTGCCTGTGCCTTCGGTATAGATGTGCTCATATTTCTATTAATAACGTCTCTGTATGTGGCAGCAGCCTTGCCAGTGCCTTCTCCCAATCTGGGCAGATCCTGTACTGGGGGTGGCAGTGTTTGCGGTAGGGCTGAGGGTCCATCTCCTGCCGGCTGGCCTTTGGCATCAAGGTCTTTGATAACTACCTCAACCATCTCCCGAGATGGATCCGGAGTGCCTGCAGCCGTCGGACCTGCCTGTACTCCCGGCGAGTTCTGGGCAGATGGATGCACATTCCTCACCTCAGGCAGAATCTGGGCTCCAGACACAATGGCACATACAAGAAGAATGCATCCGACACCTGGCATCCCCACCCACCCATGATGCGTTTTATTACATTTCTGAAACCGCTGTTTGAGCAGGCCCCAGTAGGGCACCCAGTGCTGCAACAATGCGTGAAGCAAATCCCCATACACCAAGCAAGCCTATTTATTGTTCACACGCCCGTACTGGAGGCTCACTGTGCGCTTGGCATCATCAAGCTGCTCCTGCGTAAAGCTTATCGGAACCTTCTCGACGAGCTTTGGGCCAATCACCCGCAGATCGGTCCTGCCGCTCTTGTACAGGTTCCTGGACAAGGAGCAGATGCACATACAGACCTGATTCATGTTCTTCCCCTCGAACAAATCGATCGTCTGGAAGTTCTCACAGTCCGGCACATTCAGCGACCTTGCTTTCTGTATGAAGTACTCGATGTTCTCCATCTGGACAAACCCGAGCTGGCTCCGCTTCGGGCATTTGGGCTCGAATGCAGGATCGTGTGACAGGATAGTGTTTATGAGGTCGCACAGAACAACGCCGTCCCTCAAGATGTCGCCCAGGGGCTCGGCCGGCAGATCTCTCTTGAGAACCTCACCAATCCATGCCCGAACCTCATCCTCCACGTTCATGGGCATAAAAATTTTGGGCAATAAACAGGAAGGTTGCTGCTGAGCGGGAATAGCCAAAAACAGACATAGTGCTGCATGGCCCAAGGCACTATCCCCTGTTGGATGGGTAGTTGATGGGAAAGAGCATGGTCGCCATATACAGCAGTGCCATGAGCAGCAGGACCTTGGGCACCCTGCCAGGCTTCCCCAGTGGCGTCCGGGACAGGAGAATCGCCACCAGCAGCACGAGGAAAACAGAGGCCTTGGCTACAAGCATGGGTGTGGACTCCGGCCTGGAGACCCTCCCGTGTGTCTTTGCTCCCGTGACAATTTCGTAGGAATCCTGCATGTGACCGTGGCGCAGCCTGTTTATAAAGTAGCGGGATATTCCCAGGTAGAGGTCGTGGAACGGCTCTCCAAGCGACGCAGACTTCAGCCCAATTGCAGTGGAGGACATGGCATGTGTTCCAGCATATTGCACACTCAGCATGTTTCCGCCATCCTTGAACATCCTGGCAAATGCGTCCTGATAGGCGCGGTGGGAGGGACTGCCGAGAGATGCGTCGCTGATGATTCCCACGCCCAGCAGCTGCTGCGTCAACATCTCTCTGCCCAAAAAGTACTGCATCTTGTTCGTTCTGTCCAGGCAGTCTATGCAGTTTGTCCGGATGACAGCCGTCTGCTCCCTTCCCCTGCCCGTAAATCCTGTGCTTCTGAAATCGAATGGAAACTCCAGCTTCGAGATGTGGGCCTTGAAGTTGTAGTTGTAGAATGTCGCCCCATGGAGCTCCAGGCTCCTGCTGAACTCCCTAAACAGCTGGCCCTCGTGGCCGGTGTCATGTATCAGGTTAAGGTATATAATGTCTATGCCGTATATGCCCCTGAGGACGCTGTCGGACAGCAGGAAGGGCTCCGAGCTGATGATCCTGAATGGCGGATAGTAGTTGTATCCCACAGCCTGTTCCCACCTTAGGGGAATGGAGCCTCGGACCTGCACGTATGATGCCTTGCCCTGTACGATCTGCTCTGTCTCCACAAAGTTGCTTGGAAACCCCAGCCGGTCCACCCCTCTCGAGAAGAACCTTGTGCCTGCTCTCGTGGGCGATCGCCTGGAGATCACAACAAGCTCCTCAAACCTGCCATAGTAGCCCTGGATGCACTCCACAAGGGCCGGCCTGCTGCCTGCGAAGGCATCCAGGCAGTTCTGGAGCGGCCTGCGGTTGAACAGAAACTCAGTGGACCCCGAGCCCAGCCTCTGATACAGCTTGTACTCAGAAAAGTACAGCCCCGGGAGCTTGAAGAAGTCTGCCAACAGGGCTTTGACCACCGCGGACTCGCCTCTCCTTGTGCCCAGGGAGAGGATTTTGGCACCAGAAACCTCGTAGACGTCTCTGCCATCCATGCTTCCAGCGGACTTTGCATCGGAGATGACAACCAGGTACCCTAGGTCGTTGAAGTTGACCACACCATATATCCCAAGGATTTCCATGTCCATGTCTGGCTCTTCTGCTGCCGTGTCTATGATCGCCGCGTCGTCCTGAGATCTGATGGACAGGCGGGCATTCTCTACACGTAGGCGGTACATTGGGGCTAGGGCAAACAGGAGGTGTTTATTTACGCAGGCGGCCTTTCTCACAGCATGGTTCTGGCCTTGCGGGCATGGGCTGCTCAGTCTGTAGACAGGGTCCATCGCCTCTGTCTGTGGCCCACATGCTTGGCGGGATCTCATCCGGCCGCTCGCGATGACTATGTCGGAAATTTTTGGCAGCCAAAATTTTTGCTGGCTCTGTGCCCCATGGAGCATCTACTTTGCGAGCACATTGGTGGCTTTGAGCTGTTTGAGCTCCGAGGATTCGAGGGCCTCGCTGCAGCATCGTTCAATGACTACATGGCGCTGTCCCAGGTCGTGAGCCATGTGTCCTCGCTCCCGATCAATGACTCTGCCGGGGTGGTTGCCCAGATGAAGTGCTTGGAGCAGGGAGTGGTCCATCCCATTCTGCAGAACTTTCTGGAGCTGAACAATGTCAGGATCCTGCATTGCGACAGATCGCTGGGCAGCGCGCTGAAGCAGGTGGGCATTGCCCAGCGAACCAGCCCCAACATCCTCAGGGGTGTCCGGCTCAATCTGAGGCGGATCACAAAGAAGGAGATGAACACGCAGCTTGTCCGGGGCGTGGCATCTCAGCTGTCCAAGGAGGCCATCAGGTATGACATGGAAAGAGAGGACAATGTTGCAATTGCCGTCGGGTACGAGGTAGAGCACTTGGAGGCTGACCTGCAGTGCCTGCGAGAAAAGACCTCGAAGCTTGTAAACTGGCACTTTCCCCAGCTGTCAAAGCTCCTGAGGGGCGACACAGAATCGATCTACAAGGTACTGAGCGGCAAAGTAGACGAGATCGGTCCCGAGACGCTTCCCGATGCCACGAGGGCCCTTGTGCTGGAGATGGTTGAGGACGCTGGGCAGGAGGACATTGCCGATCTGAGGGCCACAGTCAAGCTGATAGGCGAGAAGCAGAAGCTGCTCTCTGCACTTGAGGGCTATCTTGCAGAGAAAATGAAGGCTCTCGCCCCCAACCTCAGGCAGCTTCTGGGAGACCGGCTGGCCTTCAAGCTCATCCACAGGGCAGGGGGGCTGATGAATCTCGGGCTGTACCCCTCGTCCACTCTTCAGCTTCTGGGGGCCGAAAAGGCCCTGTTCAGGAGCCTTAAGATGAAGTCGCACACCCCGAAGCACGGACTGATCTACCAGCTGGATTACCTCAAGGAGAACAGGGGGAGAATGAGCAGGTACATTGCCACCAAGTGCTCGCTGGCGGCAAGGATGGACTACTTCAGCAAGGAGCAGACCGACGCATACGGAAAGGCCCTGAGAGCACTGGTGGAAAAGAAGATCCGGGCATGCAAGTCCCGCAGCCCTGTCGAGACATCGGCCGACGTGCTCAAGAGTGTCCACGACAGGCTCCATCTGCCAAAAGACCAGGGCGAGGCCGCGCCTAGAAAGGAGGGTGCAGTCCATAAATGAGTTTATTCAGAACTCGAGGTCGATCCCAAAGCTGTACTTCTCTGCTTCTGGGTTGCTGGTGAGCGGGACGGCGAATATAAACGAGGGGCCCTTCCTGTTTGCCAGCGACACACCCAGTCCAATGGACTTTCCGATGCAGTTGTTGTCGCCGAACCTGGCAAGCAGCTCCCCACACTCCCGTACTCCCCGGACAGAGCTTACCCCGGTGTCTGCGAATGCATAGACCTCGAGGGCACCCAGAAAGACACCCATCCTGTTCTTTAGTTCAACAAAGCTGTTTCCTCCAATCTTCTTGTTCTGGTTCACGGGCCCGATGCTTGATGGCTGGTAGCCCCTCAGGTTCTCGCCCAGAAAGAACTTCTCGACCAGGCTGGTCTGCCCAAATATCTTCCCCAGCCTCAGACTGGACTCGCAAAAGAACCTGCATCCCCGCAGTCCGAGGGTCTTGCTTGCAACCACCCTGTAGAACGGAATGATCCTGTCTGTCTTTGTGAATCCTGCCTTGGAGTCCACCTTGATACCAAGGAGATCGGCGATGTGGCGGAGATAGAACATGTCCAGTTTCTGGACCTTCTCTGTCCCAACCCCGGCAGTCGTCTTGCCCACGCTGACGCTTGCCTCGGCCCTTTTGATTTCTATGTCTTTGTCGTTGGTGCTTCTGGCCGTCTTTGTGAGGGAAAGCTTGGTGTGTAGAAGCCGGCCGCCACAGAACACGGGCTTCCCCAGGTCTAGGGACATGTCCCGCAGCCCGCGCGCATTCAGCTTGACGAACTCGCCGCTGCCAAAGATGTTGGGGAGGCTTATGGAGACGCTTCTGGTCCCCTTTGAGGTGGCTTTCATCTTAATAGTGTTGGAGGACTCCTCAAGCGCAATTTTATTGCTGATCGGGGTATAGGACTCGAATATGCCCAGGGCACCGAGGTGCTCGTAGAGCGATGTGTGGGTGGCCGATATGCCCTTGAGCTTGTTTAGAAAGCTTTCTGCTGTCCGTGTGTGCCCTGTGAAGCTTATGAAGTTCATCGGGGATGAAAAAATTTGCATCCTAAAGGCTGATCTGCGGGGCCCTGGTCTGGCAAGGCCACGGGATTCAGCGTTTCAGAGTGAAACTGCATTTTCCGGGATAAAACCGCTTCGTGTGTCTATCTTATGTTTGGGATGCTGTGTCTGGTGGCCCAGCTCCATGCCAAACCCCCTGCAGGCGATGCGAAGAGTGTCACTGCATCCACGCCGCCCAAGGACGGGAGCAAGGCAGAGGAGCAGCCGAGGGGAAACGTCATGGCAAGACTCATCGAGGAAATAGGAGCCAAGGATCCAACCCTGAGGCCCACTGAGTGACCATTGCCATCATTAAATCCAAGTTCAATGGTGTGTTCTTCTGAGGCACATGGCACTGTACATATGCTCCTGTTCTCCCGGGACCGGCCGGAGCTGCGCAAATTTTTCGCAAAACTTTGTGGCATTTGTCCGCCCAGATGAAGGTCAACTTCTACAATGCAAAGAAACTGAAGTACCTCAACATGCTCAGCTCTGGAAAGGCCAAGAGGAACTCGAAGGGAGAGATAATCAAGGAGGCGCCCTTCCAGAGCCGGTCTGCTCCCACAGGCCGGGTGGAGCCGTTGCGTTCTTGGTTCTCCAACACCAAGACAGTGACCCAGAACGAGCTGGAGGAGTACAGGAATGCCATACGGTCGAAGATCCCGTATGACGTGCTTCTCAGCACGGGAAACGTGCCGTACTCTGTGATTGACAACGACGTGAAGCCGAGGAAGAGCTACGATCTGTCCAACTCCTTTGGGTCCAAGTCTGCCCCAAAGAGGCCCAAGATGCTCTACAGCTCCCTCGAGGAAATGAAGGGGCGTGCTGAAGCCAGGGCAGCAGCGCCTGTGCACGCGCGGCGCGACAAAATCAAGGGACAGAGCCACCGCATCTGGAACGAGCTGTACAAGGTCATCGACAGCTCCGATGTTGTGGTCCACGTGCTCGATGCCCGGGACCCCCTTGGAACAATGTGTAACCAAATTGAGGAGTTCATCAGCGACAAGGCAAAGCACAAACATCTGGTCTATCTCCTCAACAAGGTGGACCTTGTCCCCACATCTGTCACTGCACAGTGGCTGAGAGTCCTGAGCAAGGAGCATCCCTGCATCGCATACCACTCTAACTCCCTCAGCAACCACTATGGGAAGGAGAACCTCATGAACCTGCTGCGACAGCTCAAGACCCTTTACAACAAGGACTGCCTGAGCGTGGGGTTTGTTGGGTATCCAAACTGCGGCAAGTCGAGCATCATCAACACGCTCCGAGGAAAACAGGTGTGCAAGTCGGCTCCTGTGCCGGGCGAAACCAGGCACTGGCAGTACATCACGCTGATGAAGGACCTCTATCTGATCGACTGCCCGGGTGTGGTTCCCATCGCCGACTACAGGAAGGCAGTCCTAAGAGGCGCCATAAGAATCGAGAATGTTGCAGAGCCAGACGAGCTGGTCCCCGACGTCGTCAGCCTGGCTGGGAAGGGGGCACTCGAGTCCTGCTACGGCATAGAGTTCAACGGGGTCGAGGAGCTGTTTGAGAAGCTGGCCAGGAAGTATGGCAAGCTTGCCAAGGGTGGCGAGCCCAACATCGATCTTGTTGCCAAGATGATACTCCACGACCTGCAGCGGGGCAAGATTCCGTACCACACGCTGCCAGCAGAAGGGCAGGGGCATATATAAATTATAACAACTTCGCGAGACTCGGTGTTTGCTGTGTATAAACTGTACAGCCCCACAAGACCTGGTCGCCGGGCCTGGTGGGGCGGGAGAAAAAGCGCGCTGCCGGGATCAGGCTACCATTTAATGAACAAACTCCTCGGGTGTTTCAACAGTGGCTTCCTGGTATTGTTGGTACTCGCTCAGGAGGTCGTTCAGGTTCGACTCTGCCTCGGCAAACTCCAGCTCGTCCATGCCCTCGCCCGTGTACCAATGCAGGAAGGCCTTGCGTCTAAACATTGCTGTGAACTGGTCGCTGACCCTCTTGAACAGCTCCTGGATCGAGGTGGTGTTGCCGATGAAGGTGGCCGACATCTTGAGGCCGTGGGGCGGGACGCTGCAGACCGCGCTCTGGACATTGTCTGGGATCCACTCAACAAAGTACTGGCTGTTCCTGGACTGCATCTCGGACATCTGCTCCTCCATCTCCTTCATCGAGATTTCTCCTCGGAACACCGCGGCGGCGGTGAGATACCTGCCGTGCCTTGGGTCGCAGGCCGTCATCATGTTGCTGGACTCGAACATCTGGGTGGTGAGCTCTGTCACCGAGTGGATTCCGAAGTCCTTGGAGTCCTTGGCGATCAGCGGAGCAAAGCCCACGCAGAAGAAGTGCAGCCGCGGAAACGGAACCATGTTGACTGCCAGCTTCCGCAGGTCGGAGTTGAGCTGGCCAGGGAACCTCAGGCATGTCGTGACGCCGCTCATGACACGCGACACGAGGCTGTTGAGATCGTCGTACGAGGGCGTCTTCATCTTGAGGGTCTTGTTGCAGATGTTGTACAGTGCCTCGTTATCGATGGAGAATGTCTGGTCGGCATTCTCAACAAGCTGGTGGATCGAGAGGGTTGCGTTGTAGGGCTCGACCACCGTGTCAGAGACCTTTGGAGATGGCACCACCGAGAACGTGGCGAGGATCCTGTCGGGATACTCCTCCTTGATCTTGGACACAAGCAGTGTTCCCATGCCTGCGCCTGTGCCGCCTCCAAGCGAGTGGGTCAACTGGAAGCCCTGGAGGGCATCAGACCTTTCGGCCTCCCTTCTCAGGACATCCATGACCTGGTCGACAAGCTCTGCTCCCTCGGTGTAGTGCCCCTTGGCCCAGTTGTTGCCGGCACCACTCTGCCCAAACACAAAGTTGTCTGGCCGGAACAGGTCCCTGTATGCCCCCTCCCTAATGGCCGACATGGTTCCGGGCTCCAGATCCACAAGACATGCTCGCGGGACATACTTTCCCGAGGACGACTGGTTGTAGTAGACCTCCAGCCGGTCGAGCTGGTTTTCTGTTGTGCCTGTGCAGCAGCCCTGCGGATCAACGCCGTGCTCCTTGCCGATTGTCTCCCAGAACTTCGTGCCGATCTGGTTACCGCACTGACCTGTTTGTATGTGGATAATTTCTCGCATGAGGAGGGATAAAAATTTTTAACAAAAATCGCAAGGACACACCGGCATAGGTGGATTGGGTGGGCATCGTTTTATTCCAGGCCCCTGGACCCACCAGGCTACAGCGAGAACATCGTTCTGCGCGCGGCCTGTGCAACAAGCTCGCTCACGGTCTTGCAGAAGCGCGTGCTGAGGGAGGCACTGTCGTCCACAAANNGGGTCCATGATCTCGTCCACAAGCGCCTTGGCCACCTGAGAGGCCAGGCTGTGCGGCACCTTTTGTGTGCTCTTGGTCACAAAAATGATCCTGTGGCCACTGTTCAGGATGCTCTGCTCGGCAAAGTAGTTCTCGTAGCCCTGGTTCTCTCTCGAGTCCAGGACGGCATAGGCCAGTAGATATGGCAGGGGATTCCTTGTCTCCCTGAAGCTCTGGCTGAAGAGTATTGTGTTCTCTCTGTCCACAACAACAATGAGATTCATGGGATGGGAAAAGCAGGGACAGAAGGTGCTCGAGTGGGCCCTGGAGGGCGCACATCCGCAGCTGCACACAAAAATTTGTGGCGAATTTTGCCCAATGAGAATCAGCTTCAGTGGGGCGGACTGTGAGTACTTGAACTGCAACTCGATAGACATCCCTGCAGAAGTCGTGGAGAGCAAGGGCCTTTGGAGCATGGATGCCGTGACCTCGCACATATTCGCCACAGAGCCCCGTGCCCACAAGAGCTTTTTCAGGCCAGATGGAACACTAGCCAACGGCACCATCTGCCTGGTCGACGACCAGGATATCGAGATCCGCGAGCACGAGAAGCTGGACCCAGACTGCGAGGTCGTTTTTATCTCCACCCTACACGGAGGGTAGCCGCTGGGCAGATACTTATCCGCGCCGACGGTCCAAACATATGTCTCTGCATTTGGCTGCCCCAATGCGGCTGGGATGCAGCTTTGAGGGCTGCGGCAAGTCATTCCCATGCCAGGCAAAGCTCCAGGACCACGTGAATGTGCACCTGGGCATCAAGCCGTTCTGCTGCGAGATCTGCCAGAAGTCTTTCTACTCCAAGAAGCATCTGCGGGCACACGAGGAGATCCACCAGGGCCAGGAGCTCAAGTGCGCCGAGTGTGGCACCACATTCACAAGAAGGCACAATCTCCAGAGGCACGCAAAGCACTGCTCTGTCCGATATGCATGCCCAAGCTGCCCGAAGATCTACAGGAAAAGGGGGTCGTTTGAGACCCACCTCCGGAACAAGCATGGGGCACCGAGGGAAAGGGCTGCACACAGATCCAGAGGCAGCCGGGAGGTGGTGCAGTGCCAGCTGTGCAAGTCCGAGTTTAGGGGGAAAAGCAACCTGCGGGCACACTGCAGGGCTGTGCACGAGAAGGTCAGGTTTGTGTGCAAGGTCTGTGGAAAGGACTTCTCCTATAACTCCTCTCTTGCAAAGCACCTTGAACGGCAGCACAGCAGGGACAACGGGCAGTGACCCAGCATCCTGTCCATAGAAGCCAGTGCGCGGAGTGTCCCGCTTGATTAAAATTTTTCCAAAATTTGCCCGGCTCCAAATGAACCGGGAGTTTGCAGAGATCCGAAAGCCTCTATTCAAAGTTGTCACACATGAGAACATGGACAGGTCTCTGCCGCTGTACTCGCAGTATGTCCGGAACGAGCTTACTCGCGATGCACTCCAGAGATCGAGCGAGAATCCGTTTGTTGTTGCATTTATCTACAACGAGCTGTACGACATCCGAGAGCACTTGCTGCATCTGAGGGCCATGGAGGTGACGAACCAGTCGTACAACATCATGAAGAACTATCTCAGGCTCCAGGACAGGGCCTTTGTTGACGAGTACTGTGCCGCATCTCCGTGTTCCAGCAGTCGCATTCTGGGGGTCCTGCGGGGAGAGCTCTATCGGATTGGCCGGTATCCGGTCGATGACTTTGGCGAGGACTTTTTCATGGGATATGTGTCGATTGGGGATGTTCTTCTTCCCTGCTTCGAGGACATGCTCCATGTCTTCGCAGCCAGGAATCCCAGAGTGATTGGTGTGCTAGATGCCTCTGTGACGAGGGTAAGGAAGGCCATTCTGGCGAAGGCCGAGTGCTATGTGGACTACTTTCTGGAGGCCGGGACACTTGAGTCGTACCTGGATGACCTGGACCCCGGTTTCCTGCAGGCCCGCCACATTGTGCAGCTCTTCGGCAGCGGGAGCTTCGATAAGTCCAGGGTTCCGGATGTTCTTGCCAAGATCGAGAGTACGCCTGTGTTTTTTGATGTGATCCGGAAGAGCGGGCCCGAGGTCTATTTCAAGTCGAAGGATGTTGCGGTGGAGAGGGTCCGCAGCCTGCAGAAGCTGGAAGACTGGGCCCTCGACTATCTTTTCCTGATGCTGTACTACGAGCCAGACTCGTTCGACGGCACGCTTGTCGAGGGGCATCCTCGGGAGTCGGAGGCAGTTAGGCTGCTGCTCCGGATGCCAGGGGTTGAGATCGACCGCGAGGCCCTGTACGATGCAATCAGGTCTGGACAGCTGGAGGAGGACGTGCTCCTGGCCGCGAGGCTGTTTGCTAAGTTTTCGTACGCCGTGGGGCTGGAGGCCCCCAAGCTGCAGGACATTCTTGATCTTCCTGAGAGATTCTTTGCATATGCCCTGGCGTTGATCGACACTCCCTGTGCAAAGAACCTCAAGGTCTTCAACGACAACCCACTGAGCGAGCGGCTGAGGACCCATGTGTCCAAGAGCATTGACCGTGACATCTTCGCTGAGTATTTGATCAGGAGGCACAAGCTGTTCAGCATTGATCTGGATGGATACGAGCACATGATGGATGACAGATACAAGCTGATGTATGCCCAGCACAATCTTGAGTGGGCATCCAGGAACATTGGAATGCTGAACAGAATAGGAATCCCCAGCAGGCTCTACAGGAGCCTCAGCAGCTCGCCATTCAGGAGCTGTCTTTCTGGGATTTCATGCGGGCTCAGCGAGACGGCTCCAGCGAAGACATTGCTGGGGCTGCACTCACACGACACCTGTTCCAAGAGGCCCAGGACTGGCTAGCACATCAACAAAGCACAATAAATTTACTTGTCACCACTGGTGTTGTCGAAGTGGCATCTGACGAAAATTTTTGGGCAAAATTTCCAGCACTCCTGATGCCCATGCTTGTTCGTGAAACTCTGAGCGAAGACGGGACCGCTCCGGCGGCCAGCGGTCTTTGGTCGCCGCAGAAAACTGCATTTGAGGTTGGTGCTGAGACGAGTATGGCTCTGCAGGCCATATACACGAGGCTCAAGGAACACACTCACCCAGACGTGGAGCTACTTTGCAAGATAACGTCGGGCTCGGACTACGGATATGTGATTATGAATCTGTACAGGTGGAGCAGAGAGAACAGGATGTTCCTGCTCTTGGCCGACTTCTACACGAGGTCGGTTGGAAACTACGAGATTCGGTATGAGAGTGTGCGCGAATTTGTTCTGGGAGCGTTTGGGAAGCTCAAGGACCACGAGCTGGTCCGACTGACGGCATGCTCTCTGCATCCCGGGGATGTCCTGGGGCTAGTTAGCGACTTTGGGGAGTGCGATGTGCCAATTGCAGAGGGCCTGAGAAGGAGAATTGAGAGGGATGGCGACAGCCGCGCCTTTGAGCAGGTGGTGGAGCAGATGGTCACATCCAATGTCCTGGCACAGGAGCTGGTCGGAGCCCGATGCTACTCTGCTCTGAAAAGCCCTGGGTTCAGCCTAGACCACCTGATATCGCACACCAAGGACGAGGTCCTCGTTGAGTGCATCCAGCAGCTGGCCAGCAGGACCTTCAACGCGCAGCTGCTGGAGATAGTTTTCAGGCGGGGCGTGGTGGATCACCTGTCTGCACAGGCACTCCAGAAACTGGATGTCACGCAGCTTGGGGAGAGGGATTTGCAGCGGATCTATTCCCTGTTCCACATCAGCCCGCTAAACTATGTCCGGTTCGAGATGCACAGATTTGGCTTCAGTCTCGACGAGCAGATGGCCATCGACTTGATCCGCGGCCTCAGCGGTGTGTTTTCTGAGGAGCTGTTTGAGAGGGTTGCCGGGATCCTGGGCGGGTTTGAAATGACGGAGGGCTGCTACAACCAGATGATCTCGTCCCTTGGGCCCTCAAACGACCAGTTCAAGAGATGGGTTTTTGCCCATCTGCAGACCAGCAGCATCTCCCTCCCGTTCTTCATCAAGCTCTGCTGGTTTGTCTGCAACGAGGACGACCTGGAGATAGTCAGAGATGCCATCCTGGTGCTGCGTGCCGGGCGGAGCTTCGACATCATTGGCAAGTGGGCAGTGCTGAAGAAGTTCGAGAGGCTTACCAGACGGGTCTATCCTCTGCGGATGGACGATGCGGTGTTCTACAGGGAGCTACTTGCAAGATGTCCCAGCTCGGAGGAGAGGAGGATGCTGGAGGAAGTCTACGGGCTGGGGAACTGCAGCACGTGTGTCGGCACGGATCCCTGTGCTCCAGAAGCCCGTGTCCCATGATTGGTCGGGCATCCCCTTTTAAAATATAAAAGCACATTTGCCCGGGCCCCAACATGGCAGTGGTGAGAGTCGAGACCAGGGGAAGCACAACAAAGAGAGAGATACCCGGAGAAAGCATACAGACGATATCTGACTTGAAGAGGATGCTGTGCTCCGAGCATCCAGGATCTGTCCTGCTTACGTTCAAGGGTAAGATTCTGAACGACTCGACGCCGATAGACACGCTTGGGGAGGATGTGACGTTTGTGGTGGAGAAGGACATTGAGTTCAGCGAGATTGCTCCAAGCAGCAAGCCCGGGACTGCAGAGAGCAGCACCCCGTCCCCAAGGACCTACAGATCGAGGATGAACAATGAGGTGGTGTTCCTGAAGGAGGACGAGGTTTTCTTCAAGCAGGGAAAGCCATACCTCATCACAAGGAAGACCAAGAAGGTGAAGCTGCGGGATGTTGTGGAGTATCTCCGGAAGAACATCTCCAAGGCCCACATAGTCCAGAGCCTCCTGCTGGTGTTTATAGCTGCCACTGGGAACTATCCCCTCATGGCCATCATCCTCACAGTCAATGCCTTGCGGTTTGTTTCGTACTTTGCCCTCAAGTACAGGATATGGGAGAAGGCCAGCGGGCACACTGCGTATGCGGTGTTTATGTTCCTGGCCTCGATGCTGGCGATTGACCACGAAAGATTTAATAATAGAAAGAGGGTGTAAGCAAAAATAAATCTGTGCCAAAGTTTATTCCGTGTTGCAGCGTAGTGGCTGGGCGGGCTGATAAATTTTTGTGTGCTCTGGCTGCCATGGGCGGCAGCGGAGAGGAAGACCGCCAGCACGAGATCGGCAAGCTCAGGGCCGAGCTGGCTATTCTGAGGGCCAACTACCACAAGGCCACGAAGGAGAATGCCGAGCTGAAGATGGACAGGGCCCGGGCCATCTTGTCGGCAAGCCAGGCGGAGGAGAGCGTGAAGAGGAGGCTTGAGCTGCAGCACCGGGAAGACAGGCTGGTGGAGACCCAGAAGAGGTGCTTTGGATCCAGCGAGGGCTCTCCCACGGGCAGGGATCTTGTCCCCATTTCCCCCAAATTTGTGCTGGGCAGGACAGTGATGGATGAGAACTTTGGCAGCGAGGAGAGCCTGAGGAAGATGAGGTTCTTCCGGGACTACTTCTTCGACGACTTCTACTCGCTGGACACAGCACAGGTGCACAGCATGGTGGAGACGGCTGCAGGGTCGGGCAGCAAGCAGTTCCTGGAGCTGTTTGCCCTGTTCAGCTGCAGAAGAGAGGTCTTTGTGCAGTTTGCGCAGCAGGCATTCGAGAACTCCCTGCTTCTCCCGCTGAAGATAGAGATTCTGGAAAGCATTCCTCCCGAGTGGGCCGTGGACATGCTTGGGACACATCTGAAGCAGTTTGTTTCGGAGAACAAGAGGGCTCTGGGGGTGTTTGTCTGCAACATCGCAGCCAAGTGCCCTCTGTCGCTCCCAAGGATATTCGACAGAAACGACTTCGAGCATGCTCTGAGGGACGCGACCCCTGTGCACTACCAGATTGTGTATGAGATTTGCCGCAACAGAATCCCCGGCTATGTCGACGAGACAACCATTCACCTGGTTCCTGCAGACTGCCTGGAGCTGATGTTTGGGGACGACTACTTTGACTTCTTCTCCTGACAGGACTGGGACACTTCTGGGCTATCTCCACAGCATTCTGTGTATGTCCTCGAACTCGCACTTCGTGCAAAGAGCCGTGTAGACATCCCTGAAGGACACAAAGCTGGTGCTCCTGGGCACCTCGGCCCTGGCTCTCCTCACAAAGCGTATCTCTGCATGCTCTTCTCCAGACATCTCCTCGGACGCAAACACGTCGATGCTCTCGTGGTCCTCCTCGTCATAGTCCTGGTATCGTGAAATCAGCTCCTCCAGGCTGCGTTTGTACTTCCTGATGATCGCATTCCTGCTCTGCTCCATGGAGAATTTTTGGGGCCTGCCTCCGCCGTGCCAAGTGGCTAGTTGTTGGATTCTGCAATGGACTCCAGGAAGCCGTCGATCTTCTCGTCCTCCCACAGCAGCCTACCTCTTCTGGCAACAAAACCCGTGAGCTTTTCCCTATAGCTGTAGTCCAGCAGCGCGCCCTTGCTCCTGGGGCCTCCTGCCGGGTTGCTTCTCAGTGGATGGGTCTTGAAGAGACACTCGAACTTTGTGTCAGTGAACGAGACAGACCTGCCCATGACATACTCCATGTGGTCCCGGATAGAGTTTTGCTGTGTGCCGCTGGTTTCCTCAAGAAACCTGTTCAGCTCCTCCATTCTGTCTATTATCTCATCGATGCTGAGCTCTGGCTGGATGCCTAGCGATCTGATAGCCCCGGCCTGGGAACTGTCTTTTTTCAACTCGCGGATCTTGTCGAGGTAGAATGACTCCTGGAGCGGGGAATCTGCACGTCCGGGTTGGTCTCCAGATGCAGCCATTCGGGACAAAAATTTTGCGGAATATCTGCGGCTGCGCGCCCAAGTAATTAAAGAAGTTTAATCTGAATCCTCGAAAACGATTTTGTTACTGGAGCCTCCTCTTCTGCCGCTCCTGTCGGACCTATCTCCTCCCCGGTTGCTGTCACGCCCATAGCCTCGGCTGCCTTCGCGGGCCCCGTCTCTGAATCCGGCACTGCCCCGCCTCTCGCCTCCGTCCCGGCGGCCGTACAGCCTGTCCGATGCCCGCTTGGCGTTCCGGTCCTCGTTCTTGTTTCCCTCGTTGAGGTAGAGTGTCCGCTCCTTGATGGTGTGCTTGGCCTTCATCACCTTGGCAACCACGGCCTCGTCGTTGTACTCAACAAAGCAGAACCCCTTGTTTCGCTCGGGGTTCTCGGGGTCTATCGGCAGGGAGATGTTGTAGACCTTGCCAAACTGCCCAAAGTGCTCCTTGAGCTCCTCCTTGGTCGTGTTGTACGCCAGGTTCTTGACAAACACAGTGAAGATCTTCCGGTTGCTCCTTGGCCGTGCCTGGGACACCATGACCTTCCTTCCGAGCAGCTCTGTGCCGTCGAGCTTGAGGGCCTTCTTGACATCCGAGACACGCCTGAACTCAACGTAGGCAAAGCCCTTGTTCCTGCCCTGGTCGTGAGTGAGGGGGATGGTGGCCCGCACCACCTCGCCAAGCCTCTCCATCTGCTCGATCAGCTCGGGCTCCCGCAGGTCGTAGTCGATGTCATTGATGAACACTGTCCGCAGGGTCTCGTCGTCTTGCTCACTCCCAGAATCCTGGGTGCCGCTTCCAGTGGCCTCGGAGTCGGTCTCCTTGGGCTCGTTGGAGTCGGTCTCTTCGGACCCGCTGGAGTCGATCTCCACGTCCTCCAGGTTCTTCTCAGCCTCCTCGAGCTGGTTCTGTGAGTACTCCATCTCAGACTCGGAATATGACTCCGATACGCTGCCCTCGCTGGCGGTGGCAGCTTCCTCGCTAGCAGACTCACTCTCCTGCTTCTGGGCTGCAATCTTACTGTTTTTCGCCGGTGCTTTGGCCATGTAGGGCCGCAAAAAATTCTCGAAAAATTTTAGCACGGTGGGCTCCACCAATGCACCGCGGCTCATCCACCCAAGGACCGGAACCGCTGTTGTGGGCAGCTTTTCCTGTCGTACTAGGGGCTCTGCAACACCATGGGCCTGCCAGGCACGGGACGCTGCATTTTCCAAACTTTTAAGGCAGGATTTTATGGGTGCCATGGGCCTTCTGCACTTTGAGCCGAAGTTCTTCAAAGTCAGAGAGCTCAGGAGCAGAACCGGGATCGGGAGCATCTTGGGGGCCGGCAACGGGGTGGCTGTGACATACAACCAGCTGATGAAGTCCGAGGCACCCTTCAAGTTTGTCTTCATATTTGACGAGACATCGGTCGAGGTCCCAAGCCTGGTCTCGTACTGCCACTACTTTGGTGTGGGACTCTTCAAGCTCTCCAGTGCCGAGGTGCCAGAGATTAAGGGCATAGTGCCATATGCCCAGCTGGTGGCCATCCCTGCAGACCTGGTGCCTAGCCTCCCCCGAGACGTTGCAGAGTTGCTGGGCAGGAGCATAGAAGACAGTGCCGAGCTTGCCCAGGACCTGGCCAGGATCGACCTGGGCAGGCAGTGAGTGAGGCATGTGTCGCTGCTAGACACACAAAAAATTTTCGAAAAATTTGCCCTCTAATGGCAGCCACCATAAAATTCATTGGCAACACATACAAGACAGCCTCCAACAGGCGCGTCAAGGTCATCACTCCCTCCAAGAAGATCAGCTTCATCCGCGAGGGAAAGAAGGGCAAGATCCACCGCTGCCACGGGTGTGAGGCGCGCCTGATTGGGATTGCAGCCCTCCGGCCGGCCGCGTTTGCCAGACTCCCGGTCTCCCAGCGACGGGTCTCCAGGCCATATGGTGCCACCCACTGCTCGAGGTGTGTCCAGAGGAAGATTATCTCGGCATTTCTGACCGAGGAGCAGCGATTGCTCAGCAAGCCCAATTAAATCTTTTAGCAATGGAGTCTCCGCTGTCTCTGCTTATAAAGTCTCCTGCGGAAATGCCCATGGAGCTCGAGAAGTACTTTTCGACAGGGCTGGAAGACAGAGTGTACATAGAAAAGACATTCAAGGGGACGGAGGAGGAGTACAGAGATGCCCTGAGGACGTCCAGGACCATCTATGTCAGCGGGGTCAATGAGGATGTTCGCGAGGAGCGTCTCTGGCATTTGTTTTCTGTGTGCGGAGAGGTAAGGCGTGTCATTATGGGTGTCAACAGGAGCCGGCTGACGTTCTGTGGGTTTCTGTTTGTCGAGTTTGAGAGGCCCGAGGAGGCAGACAACGCGATGGTTTTTTTNTTTTTTTCCAGGACTTTCTCCTGGACGGCCAGCTCATCAAGGTCGACAGGGACGTGGGGTTCAGCGAGGAGCGGCAGTATGGCCGGGGAGTGTTTGGCGGGGCCATGAGGAGCGACAACAAGCGCAGGCGGTACAGCTGACCAGCCTGGCACGGCTGGGCCCATGCCACTTTTGTGTGGCCCGCCCAGATCAGATTAAATATATTCGTGCGATCATATGAAAAACTTTTAAATCCCCACCATGGCACCAAAAAGGGACTATGATGACGCCAGCCTTTTTCTCCACTTTGTGCGAAGGGTAAGAGAAGCCCCAGACGTGCCTGCAGCAGGCTGCTGGTGGCCTTTGTCGCGGGCCCGGCAGACAGCCTCTCAGATGACAAATACAGGTGCATATACTGCGGATGCGAGTATGTATATAGAAGAAGCCTAGTCTCCCACTTGAGGAGGCTGCACAATGTCAAGGGCATCGAGTAAGTGCCGTTTTAGAAAATGTCCTGGCCACGGCCAAAAATTAAAAACTCTGGGATTTGTGTGTCTGTGTGCAATTTCTTGCTTTTTTGACAAAATTTTGTGAACAAACTTTTCGGAAATTTTGAAAAAAATATTTTTCCTGGCGGCTGGCTCCTGCTGCAAATATTTACCCCAGGCACTATGTCCGGGACAGTGGCCGGCTGTTTCTCCAGAACAGTCTTTGTGGGCAAGCGCATTTCCAGAACGGCATCCTGCCACACTGTTTTGGATTTGCAGAAAACACCCCGCTGCACAGGCGCCATGAAACTCCCGCAAACAATGCAGAGGATCTTTGAAAGGCATGCAGCAGGCTGCCATGTGATCGGGATCGGCTCGGGAAGGACCATGGAGCTGTTCTCAAGCGTGCTGTCTGCAGACAGAACCTACGTCCCAACGAGCCTCCAGGCCGAAATGTTTCTGAGGGGAAAAATCACAAGCCCGTGCACAGCCCACAGGTCGCTGGACCTGTACTTCGATGGCGCTGACTACTACAATGCCCGGGGCGACCTGGTCAAGGGACAGGGAGGCGCAGTGGCTCTGGAGAAGCTCCTGTGCACAATGGCAAGAAAAACGGTCATCGTGGCCCAGAGATCCAAGTTCAGGGAGTCCTTTGCGGGGCTGGCGGTGCCGGTGGTGATACTCAAGGAAAGTTATGGGTACTTCATGTCCCAGCTCGAGGAGCACGGCATCCGGGGGTCCCTCCGGAAGATCAGGGGCGTTGCCCCGCTGGTGACGGATCAGGGAAACCTTATTGTGGACGTGGAGTTTGATGCAGGATTCCTTGGGAAATGCGACAGCATTGCCGGCGTCGTTGCACACGGCTACTTCGAGGGCTCTGGGCGCATTGTCGTGGAGGAGGTGGATGCAGAGCTCTAGTGCCTGGAATCCGCTTGCTTGGCTGCTCTGGGACGTTTTGTTGGCAAATTTTTGTCTCCCACATGTACAAGGGCACGACCTACACAAGGCAGATCTCGAAGAGGCTGAGGCTGCAGAAAACCACAAGAGAGGTCTACACACACGCACGCCTGAGCTTCTTTCCAGAGCACTTCCAGTTTACCCGGCCGGTGCTTTTGGTGTCCTCCGACATTCTCCGCGACTATGCAACCATCCTGCTTTGCCGGCAGTTCGACTATGTTGTGTGCAGCTGCGAGCTGCGGGAGATTGACAGCGAGCAACAGCAGCTGCTGGGAAAAATGAATGACAGGATCACATACTTCAAGGACGAGTTTGTTGAGGAAGTTGCTGGCCTGGGCCTGGAAGGCATTCTGGAGCACCTAAGGGCATCGTTTCCCGAGGGGACATTTGGGATCCTGAGTCTCGGGACCCTGCACAGTTACATCGAGGGCTCGCCAGACCTGGGAGACATTCTGTTTAGCGTCGAAGATGGAGGGGTCATTGATCACTTGGTGCAAGGGCGTCCTGGCAGGCCATGCCGTAGGCAGCACAGCAACCCTAGTGACAGCATGGTGTTTGCCCCGTTCCTGGACAGTGCAGAGCTATACCGCAAGTCGGGGAGGATTTCCAGAGGGACTCTAATGATGTCCCCTCTGAGCAGTCTCGAGGGCGAAGTCGTTGAAAAGGACAGGAGAACCAGGGTGTGTGGGAAGCAGCTCAACAGAGCCATGCATGGAGATGAGGTCTATGTCGAGGAGGGCTGTGTCGTGGGGATTGTCAGGAGGAAGTGCAGGGTTGCTGTTGGGACGCTGTACAGGATAGAGCCTGGCAGCGAGATGTACAGCATTGGCTATGTCAGACCAATTGACCGCCGGCTGCCCGATGTGCGGGTGCTAACCCGGCTGGGGCACGAGTTCTGCCTGAGAAAGGTGGCTGTACACATTCTCGAGTGGGAATGCAACAGTCTCCATCCCCGGGGAGTCATTTTCAGGATTCTTGGGCGAACAGGGGACTACGAGGACGAGTTGTGGGCCATTATGGAGCACTTCAGCATAGAATACTCCGAAGATAGGTGGATCGATGTCTGCAATGCCCGGAGAGCGGAGCTGGGGCAACCTGCCAGCCAGGCCGCCAACGGCGATCCCTGGACAGCCAGGGGCCTAGGCTTTGACGAGGCCGAGTTCTCTGTGGAGGGTGCTGCACAGGAAGTCGCATCAGGCAGGCGGAAAGACCTGAGGCACTTGGACGTGTGCTCCATTGATCCGAAGGGCTGTACAGACATTGACGATGCCCTCCACTGTATCCATCGCGGCGACTGCATCGAAGTCGGCGTCCACATTGCAGATGTGTCCCACTACGTGAAGCCGGGATCTGTTTTGGACCTGGAGGCCAGGAACAGGTCAACGACAGTGTACTTTCCCGACCGACGGATCGACATGCTTCCCCCGTTTATATCTGCCGACCTGTGTTCCCTTGTCGAGCACCAGGACAGGGCTGCGTTTTCGTGTGTCTGGACATTCGACCTTGAGTTCAACGTTGTCGACACCAAGATCTTCAGGTCCATGATCAGGTCCCGCGCCGCGCTCTCGTATGAGGAGGCATACCAGATGGTGTCCGATGCCCGCCCTGACAGTCAGCTTCGCTCGAGCATTGCCTGTCTGCTGGACATAGCCACCTGCCTGCGGCAGCGGAGGTTTGAGGCCGGGGCTTTGGAGCTGAACTGCCAGGAGATCTATGTTGACTCAAACAGGAACGTGAAGGCCCGGGAGGCAGTGCCAACGCACTACCTGGTGGAGGAGTTTATGCTGCTTGCAAACATCTCGGTTGCAGAGTTCATGCTCCGGCACAATCCCGAGTACTCGCTGCTCCGACAGCATCCACTGCCCAGTGCCATTGAGCTGGACCTGGTGGATTGCAGCACATCAAAGACGCTAAATGCATCGCTGGCTGCGCTGTCCCCGGACCAGAGCACAATTGCCAAGCGCATTATCACCCGGTCGATGCAGCAGGCCCTGTACTTCTGCAGTGGCGAGTCTTCGGACTACTACCACTACGGCCTGGCCGTGCCTGTCTACACCCACTTCACTTCTCCAATCCGCAGGTACCCTGACATCATTGTCCACAGGACTCTGTCGTATATTCTTGGGGGCTGGGAGAGCGGCATCGACTCCCTGGCCGAGTATGTCAACGGAAGAGCGTGCTCTGCCATGAACTTCCGCCACAGGAACAGCCAGTCGGCAGCCAGGATGGCAAACGACCTGTGCCTGTTCATTGCAATGGAAGACAGGCCCATGAGTGCATCGGTGGTTGCTGTCAAGGAGAATGGGATACTTGTGTTTATCAGGGAATGTGGCCTTGAGGGCTTTGTCGGTATCCCGACGGCAGCCGAGCGGGACCGGTACAAGCTGTTTGACACACTCCGGGTCACTGTGGACAAGAATGTGGAGGACTACTGCCTGAGCAGAGCAATGAAGATCTCCATTGCTGTGTAGCAGGGCCTTGAACTAATAAATGTTTCAGAGCGAACAGTTTATTGCATCATGCATCTCTAGGCCACTCTTGTTGTGGCCCCGTGATCTCTCAGGACATGCTCTATCAGGAACCGCCTCTCGGGAAACCTTGCAGTGCAGTATGCACAAGCAAACCCGGGATAGCCGCCGACTGTGCTAGGGGTGTTCTCCATGTGTTGCAAGGGAGATGTTGGCAAGGAAGAGGCACTTGGCACGAGGCTGTGCGGGATAGACCTCTGTGGCTCTTCTGTCCTTGTCCCAGCATATGCTTTTCTCGCACTATCTACAGTACCGCCGCTGCCTTTGATTTTTCTGTTCTGAGTAAAATTTTTTGTATTTATGCTTGGCCGCGGAGGTATGTCAAAGCAGTTCTCTCGGCCCGGGTTCTGGGTGCGCCAGGGCATGCGGTTGCTCCAGCCTTCTATATGTGTTCTGGATGGTGTCCACATGCCTCCATGCCCTGGGCTTGCCGACCTGCAGTACCTCTGGGAAGGGTCGTCGGGGGCCTCAAGGCATGTCCTAGAGTCGGCACCAGCACCACGCTCTCCCGCATGGCAGCTCCTGATGAAGTGGCTGAAGAGAAATGCAGCCTCGTGGTCTTTTGGATCGAATCTCTCGTGCTCGGACATGTGTGGGGTAAAAATTAGGTTTGGAAAAATCAGTGTCTCCAGACACAGGCACCGGGTCTCCGGGAACACCCAGCGGGAAGCAGCAAAAATAGACACCAAATCTGTTCATTCCAGGCAGTTGCAGATGTCAACATACTGCAGCCAGGTGGAGTGTCTCACGGTGTCCCTTTCGGCATCGTAGTTCTCCAAGGCCTTGTCTAGCCCCGTGTAGATGGCCTGATTGTACCAGATCCCCACCACACCACTCTTTGTGCCACCCATGCACATCTCCAATGCCTTCAGGGCCGAGAGCCGGGCGTTGATGCGGTCCAGGGCACTGGTGACGATCCCGCGCTCAAGATGGCCCAGGACACTGAAGTCGTAGCGGATGCTGGTGTCACAGCAGAGAATCTGGCACAGGCTCTCCACAGGCATCCTGTCGAACGTGTTCTGGTTCCTGAATATGACCACAGAGTTCTTGATCTGCCGCCGGAAGACATCGCAGATCTTCTTTCTTATGTGCACAAGGGTGTCCAGAGTGCAGCTCTCGGGATACAGCACCTCCAGGACCCCGGCGGCCACGGCTCCCATGATGGACAGGTATCCGCAGTTTCCCCCGCTGATCTCAACCACAAATATCGTTCTCCGCACAGACAGCGAGGTCAGCTTGCATGCCTCAGTCGAGGCAATGATTGTGTTCAGGGCAGTCTCGGACCAGATGCTTCTCTGCGTCCCGGGGCAGTTGTTGTCGGTGCAGCAAGGTATCAGGATCATGTTCTGGATGTGCTTGGCCACCTCCAGGCTTCTTGTTCCCCCCATGACAACCAGATAGTCTATCTTGAGCTCCTCCAGCCGCCTCTTGACCCTCGAGACATCCACCACCTTGCAGTGGGACGTGCCTATGACCGACCCTGCATCGCTGTGCTTCCTCGAAAACTCGTAGATATCGGCAGACCTGACCTGCATCTGCTCAACCCCATCATATCCGTCGATGAAGTAGAACACCTCGTTTCCGTGGCTCAGTGCAGCCTGGACAAGGCTGTTTAGGGCCGCATTCATCCCGGCAGACCTTACTCCGTCGTGTAGCACCCCGATCCTCAGGCACCGCTTCTCCTTCAGATGCAGCATGTCCTCGACATCGCTGGCAGGGATCTCTGAGCCCAGCAGCCTGTGCTCGGCATTGGCATGCAGCCTCCCCTCTCGGTCATCCTCCCGTGGATACAGATGCTCTTTGTAGTACCTGGCCACCATCATGCGCCTGTGTGTCTCGAGCATTGAGTGGATGTTCTGGAAGTGTGTGCCCCGCATGGCCATCACATCCCTGTGGCGCCTCTGCTCGTACAGCTCCCTGACACGGCTGCTGTCCCTGATGACGTCTTCGAGGTTCTTAAGCACATACTTCTCGCAGACCATGGAGACCATTGCCGGCTCGCTGGGACTACTGGTCAGATACTCCACTGCCCTGATGCCCGCCATGGTCCCGAAGATCCGGTCCCTTGCGCTGGTGATGCCACCCCGCTGGATGTGCCCGATGACCAGCCCCCTGGCACTCATCCCCTCGGCCTCAATGACCGCCTCGACCTCTGCCATTGTTATGCGGTTTCCGTAGATGTCCACGGCCTGCTCGCACAGGAACACAAAGATGTTGGGCTTGTGGTTGTAGTAGGCGGTCCTGATGGACCTCATCATGTCCTCCTGCCAGTTGTCTCTTGGGTCCTCGGGAATGAGCACATAGGTGGCATCGCAGGCAAAGGCAGCCATCAGGGTGATCCACCCGCAGTCCCTCCCCATGCACTCGAGGACAAAGATCCGCCGGTGGGACCTCATCGTGGTGTTCAGCTTCTCAGCAACCTCTATGACCCGTGTGATGGCCGAGTCCGATCCGAGCGTGAAGTCTGTCCCGCAGATGTCGTTGTCGATTGTGCCTGGGATGCACACCAGGTTCAGGTCGTACAGCTCACACTCAGCAATGCTGAACTCCTCAGAGCTGTCGGGCTCCCAAGGGCCTGGCAGGATATCCTCGATGTTCTCGGTGCTCAGCGAAAGCGACTCGTTTTTTGCCCTCTCTTGTGGGCTCCTGTCCTGGAAGACCAGGTTGCTGTCCGAGATGCTTTTCAGCGTGTTCTTGTGATCTTGCCTGGCACGCACATGCTCCTTAGAGATGGCGCCCTCGTCCTGGAGCTCCTTGCACAGGCTCCGGAACTGCTTCCGAAAGCTCATGGCGCCACGCATGCTTCCGTCTCCCCCAACCACCACAAGCGAGTTGATTTTCCGCATAAACAAGTTACAGGCCGCAGCCTTCATGCCCTCTCTTGTTTTGAACATGGCCGAGCGTGCCGAAAGCAGGCAGGTCCCGCCCTGTCCACTCTCCTGTGTCTCGGTGTCCCATCCCAGCTTCCGTATGTCCCCACGAATCAGCCCCTCGAAGCCCCTGTATATGCCAAACACCTTGATGTCTTTTTTCAGGGACGACCGCAAAATGCTTTTGACAGCAGAGTTCATGCCTGGAGAGTCGCCTCCACTCGTGAGAACACCTATGCGTATGTGTGGGGCAGCATGCCGCTTTGCGACAAGAATCCGTGTCCCAAGGTTGTCGTACAGCACATACCGGCCGGCCTCCTGCTGGCGAAACAGTCCCTCCTCGGTCAGCCTGTTGTGCATGCTCCTCCCGACAGCCAGGCTGATGTTTCCGTCGTACCCCAGTATCTGGGTGGTCCGTGTGCTGACCAGCTTGAGGCCCGACTTGCTGAGCGTGGCCATGAGCCCCAGCCTCTCGTAGAGGGTTGCGGTGTCCTGGGAGACGTTTGGGTCTTCGATATCCAGCTCCTCGATTATGCCCTTCATGCCCGATGAAACGGCGCGGCAGATAAGTCCAAAGCAACCTGAAACTGTGGCGTTTTGGCACTGATGCCTCCAGGGCAGCAGCGTGCCAGGCTGCTAGGCGATTTTGCTAAAATTTTTGGCAGCCCTCGATGAGAACCGAGCGCGCAAGCAAAGTTTCTGAGACAATAGAGCAGGCCGTGTCTGCGCTGTGCTCGACACTCTCGTCTTCGTACGGGCCCAAGGGGCTGGACAAGATGCTGATTCAGGACAAGAACACAATAGTGACCAACGATGGCGCAACCATCATGGGGTTCTACAAGACACACCCCGTCCACAAGATCCTGAGCAGCGTCAGTGCAACCCAGGACGTCAACTGCGGCGACGGGACAACCTCTGTGATCCTGCTGGTTGGGTGCCTGATGGACCAGCTCAAGAAGCTGAAGGACCGCGGGACCCACCCCTCGAAGCTTGTCGAGGCACTGGAGATCTCGAAGAGGCTTGCGGTGAAGTACATTGACGAGGTGAAGGTGCAGGTGGGCGACCAGGAGTTCCTGAGCGTGGCGCTGACGGCACTCAACTCCAAGATTGCCTCGAAGTCGCTGAAGATGGCACAGGTTGCCATTGATGCGCTGAAGCTTGCCACGAAGGAGGAGGTACGGATTGTCAAGCGGGTGGGGGGAAACATCGACGACATCGAGCTGCACAACGGAATCCTGCTGGAGCGCGGTCCGGGAGTCGGGGCAGGTGGTTCGCGGCTCCTTGTTCTGCAGTTCTGCCTCAGCGCGCCGAAGACGAACCTGGACTCGAAGATCTTGATAGACGACTACACACTGATGGAGAGGTTTGTCCGGGAGGAGAGGGAGTACGTCATACGGCTGATCAAGGCCATAAAGCGGAGCGGGGCAGACTTCCTTGTCATACAGAAGAGCCTCCTGCGGGAGTCGTGCTCGGAGCTTGCCCAGCACTTTCTGAAGAAGCTTGGGATATCGTTTATTGACAACGTGGACCGCAAAGACGTCGAGCACCTTGCCAGCACCCTGGGAGTCAAGCCTGTGAGCGATGTCGAGCTGATTGGGGAGCCGACCGAGGTAAGCATCTGCGACATGGGGGACATGGTTGGGATCATGGGCAAGGGATGCTCCATAGTTGTCCGGGGATGCGACCAGATGGTGGTGGACGAGGCCGAGCGGTCGCTGAACGATGCGCTGTGTGTCATCAGGACGCTTGTTGAGGAGCCCTTTGTTGTCCCGGGCGGAGGCTCGATCGAGGCAGGCATTTCCTGTGTTCTGGACAGCTACACTGGCCCGCACAGCCTCATTGTCAGGGACATTGCTGCGGGGTTCCTGGGCATGCCGTATCTGCTTGCACAGAATGCCGGGATGTATCCCGTGGACGTGGTCTCTACCCTCCGAAAGAACATCGCCATCAACAGGCACATGGGAATCAGCCTGCGGACAGGCATCATATCCGACATGGTCAACGACGACAACGTCATCCAGCCTGCGCTGGTGTCCAGGAGCATGGTGTCGCTGGCCATAGAGACTGCGCAGCTGCTTGTCCGTGTCGACGACATCCTCCCTGCTATTAATTAAATGGATGTTTCTTATGCCCTGTATTCCGTGCTCTGCGGTCTGCGCCGATTTTCTTGGGCACAACAAATGTGCGATGCTCACGCCTCCGCGACAGCGTGGCCGAGCGGTCCAAGGCGGCTGATTCGAAATCAGTTGTGTTCATCACGCGCCAGTTCAAATCTGGTCGCTGTCGCTTTTTTTGCGTATTGCAAACGGACACAAAAATGGCCAGACACACGCCTCCCACTGCCACCCGATCCGGCAGGGCAGCCACCCCTTATTCACGCAGAAAATAGGAGCAAATGGCCCCCTTGGTCCGTGTCCAGGGGCTGCCTCCTGCCCCTTTTGGGATATTTAATCCGAAAACGCCTGGCCCCCAATGCGATTCAGCGTAGGCCTGACGATTCAGCAGCTGCTATCTGTTAGCTATGCAGTGTGTACATCACCAACATCCCCGCTTCCGGGCAACCCAGTGACCAAAGATGTCATCAATAAGGAATTAGCCCAATTAACTGTTCTGCCGATTGATTTAGGCGAGCTCAAGAGAGATATGAGTCCGTGGGCTGAAGGCTGCATGCACAACAGAGAAAAACTTGCCGAATTTCTTAGATCACGCTGTGATACACTAGGCCTGAGTATGGAGACACTGGCATACCAAGGTAAGTGGCAGATATCTGATCCAAAAAAGCTCATGAGTATAATTTCCGATGGGCTGTATGCCTTCCACGAGAGGAGGGATCCGCTCTCAGCACAGGACATAGACAAATACTGTCCTGGTGTGGGTATGGGTGTTTCCCATCTATTCAGCAAGCTGTGGAACATCAAATTTTTCCATAAACTAAATCGAACGGTCCATACCACCGTCAATAGCTGGAANGTGCTCCGAACAGTCAACTTTTGTCTCCACAAGAATGAGGTACTGCCCAACATGCGGGTCCTTCCATTTGAGATTATGTCGGGCTATCTTTTTCGAGAAATTGACGGGTACCTGCTGGGCAGCGAAGATCCAGGATACACTGAGGCCAGAGACTCTCTCCTTGGTGTTATTAAGAAGATCTCAGAGGCGTGCCAGGCGAAGTATAAAGAGATCGATATCAAGTACCCCGCAGCCAAAAGCGAGAAAGACGAGGGGAGATACATAGATAAGAGCCCAGAGGACAATGAATTTGTCAAGGGCTTCGTAAAAGACGACCTCCTGACCAAGACACTTCCAGAATACCTGAAGAACCTAGGTGTGGAAGAGGAGAAACTGTTTAACATGGTCCAGAAAAAGATGGAGGCCAATGGGGCCTTGAAGGACAATGCTGAGTATAAAAGACATGTGTATACTGTCGAAAGCTGCTTTTTGGCAATCAAATCCATGGTCAAGGTCATGATCGCCATCAGCAAGTACGATGAGCACCATAAGTACTTTATGGGCCAAAAGAGGCACACTCTGTCGTGGAGCATGGTGCACGCTGCAATTAACATGTACGTGTTTGCTATAGGCCTGAACAACGACTACTACGACAATCTACAGAAAAATGCTGGTAAGTCCAAGTTCTGGTACGACAAGATGGCACAGATCAACATGATTTCGCATGATATTACCACGATGGAGAGCAAGCCCCCAGTTATCAAAGAGGATGTCAAATCAGCCATGGAGAGAGTTGTGGGCTTGGAAAGCAAACTAGATCTTGTTGCCCTGACTGAAGAAGAGCAAGAAGACTTGAAGCCCCGGCTTGTGGCACTTAAGGCACATCTAGAAGATCTGGACAAGAAAGCTGTTCCAAGAGCGTCAGCTGGCACCACAGGAGCTACTGGTACTACGGGAACCGGTTCCACAGGAGCTACGGGAACAGGCACTGCAGGAACTGGTGCCACAGGA